>CAUYON010081671.1:0-17412 GCA_963573935.1 Arctocebus calabarensis
TGCCTGGCAACATTGATGACTCTTTTCACTGTTTGAACTCGTGAGTCAGGGCCTGAAATGTACCCCAGTTTATCCCGGGGGAATAGAAGATTTCCTTTTGGAGCAGGGGGAGAAATACCCATAGTCTTTCTACAGGGTTAATTCCCATTATTATTTTCTTCAAAGGTTATTTGAGTCTGGTTTCAAAAGAAGGGAGATTATCACTCATCTTTCATTTTTCCTTTCCTCCAGGTTTTATACATACTCAAGTTTTCTATTTGCTTAATTATTCCTGTTATCCCTGACGGCTATCAGATATCCCAAGCTATTATTCATGGGGAGGGGTTTGGCACTTTGGGGAATTCAAGCAGTTTGCCGGTTCTGTGCACCTGGCTGGCAGATTTTTTTTTTTTTTCCGTTTTCTGTCTTGATGCATTTCAAGTAGCAGGATAAAAGGGTACATCAAACTTTCCAGGAAAAATGGTATTTATGAAACTATGTTGTGATAAGTTGCAAAGAGGAATTTACATGTGCAAATATGTAAGCTTTTAAAACATAAGTTAAATTAAATAATCTCAGATTAGATGAAAAATACCGGAACAACATTTGAGATGGTGTGGGCATAATTTTCTCCCACCCTTTCAATGGCCTGGCAAGTTGTAACATCATTGCAATCTAACAAGTGTGAAAATCAAGTCACAACTGCCACTAATAAACTTTCTTAATGCTGGGTGCGGTGGCTCACACCGGTAATCCCAGCACTGTGAGAGGCTGAGGAGGGAAAATTGCTTGAGCTCAGGAGTTTGAGACTTGTCTGAGTAAGAGTGAGACCTCAACTCATGACAAAAAATGGAAAAACCCAGCTGGGTGCCACGGTGAGCACCTGTAATCTCAGCGGCTTCCGGAGACAGAGTCAGTGGGATGCCCACAGCCCAAGTCTGAGCTAGGACACCATTGTACTGTGCTCAGTGGCATAGGGTGGGACTTTGTCAACAGCAACAACTAAATAAATAAATAAATAAATAAACAAACTTTCTTAAGCTCAGGCACCTAATTAGGGGATCAATCAGAATTGTTGAGACTTCAAGAATTCACATTTTTTGTCAGTGTGCAAAGCTATCTTCACAACCCCACTCAAAGATAAACCGTAAGTACCCTATATCTCTCTACGGGTAAAGGTATATTCACTTTGTTTCTATTATAGTGATTACAAGTGACACCAGAATAGAATAAGATAGAAGAGACTATCATTAAATCTTATAAGAATAAAATGATTGGTGTAGCAAAAACCATCTCAACAACAGATATTTTTTTCTGTCTTCTTTCTTGATGCATTTGAATTAGCAGGATAAAAGTGTACATAAAACTTTCTAGGAAAAATGGAATTGTGCGGTGCCTGTGGCTCAAGGTGTAGGGTGCCGGTCCCATATACCAGAGGTGGCAGGTTCCAACCTGGCCCTGGCCAAAAAACTGCAACAACAACAACAACAAAAAAAAAAAAAAAAAAAAAAAAGAGAGAGAGAGAAAAGAAAGAAAAGAAAAACCTTATTTACATCACATACGAAACTATGTTATTATAAGTTGCAAAGAGGAATTTACATGTGCCAATATATAAGCATTTTAAACATAAATTAAAATAAAAAAATCTCCTATTGTTTGTATTTTACTGCTAGCTGTTCAATTTCAACACCTGAGAATTGATTATTTCAAATAAAAAGTACAATGTATATGAGAAAAAAGATATATGGCCAAAAACCACTTGTTTACAAAACATCTGTGTGATAATGTGTGCTCTAAACTTTACATGTAATGTTTAATCCCTGAACTGGGAATTTCTGCCCCTAAAGAAACATGATAACATTCTGCAATACAAGAATGCCTTAGAAAATCTCAACTTTATGGCTTTGATAACTGAATGGGGAACTCAGTTCTGTGAGGCTATTATTGGAATGAACAGGCCTGAATTTCAACAGGAAACAGAGTGCTCTGATGCCAGAGAGTATGTTCTTCCTGGGCACAACACTGCCCTCTAGAGCTTGGCTGAGATGGTGCATGGCTAGGAATTCTATACCCAGCTAAAGTGTCCCATCTATGTCAAGGCAATAGGAAAGTGTTTTAAAATATGCAATGCTCAGTACTTACCTTGCCAAAAATAAAGTTTACTCAAGGTTTGCACAAAGGACATAGAAAAATTATTCCAAATTTGTCACTCTTAAGTATTGAAACTGGAAATTAACTGTAGCTCTTAACTACAACTAAATTATAAGCTTGAGGCAGGAACAGTCAATGATAAAAAATTAACACCTGAGTACAAGATTTATAAAAGAAATTTTTTTTGTTTGTGTGCGTGTGTGTTTTTTTTTTTTCCTTCAGACAGTCTCACCCTGTTGCCCCAGGCTAGAGTGCCATGATATCATCATAGCTCACAACAGCCTCAAATTCCTGGGTTCCAAGTGATCCTCCTGCCTAATTCTCCTGAATAACTGGGACTACAGGTACCCACCACAATGCTTAGGTAATTTTTCTATTTTTAGTACAGACAGGTCTTGCTTTGCTCAGGTTCAAGGTCTTGAACTCACAAGCTCAAAGGATCCTCCTGCCTCAGCCTCTCAAGTAGCAGGGACTACAGATGCCTGTCATAGTACCCAGCTAGTTTTTCTATTTTTAGTAGAGACGGGGTCTCACTTTTGCTCAGTCTGATCTCAAACTCTTGAGCTTAAACGATCCTCTCACTTCAGCCTCCCTGTATGCTGAAATTATAGGTGTTAGCCCCTGAGCTCAGCCTACAAGGAGTACATTTTGCAAAATTGCATTTTTGGTATAAAAATTACACAACTAAAGTACCAGGTACATTCTTATAAACATTTTTGAAAATTACAAATACATGATTTTATTTATTAATGAGAAAACTTAGGCTGATGAACCTCAAACTCTTAGGTTCAAGTGATTCTCTTGCCTCAGCCTCCCCAGTAGCTGGGACTACAGGCGCCACCACTACACTCAGCTAGTTTTAGAGTTGGGGAGTCTCTCTCTGGCTCAGGTTGGTCTCTAAGTCCTGAGCTCAGACAATCCACCTGCCTCAGCCTCTCAGAGTGCTGGGATTACAAGTGTGAGCCACTGTGCCCAGCTCTCCATATTTTGTTTTCAACTAACATTTTTATGTTCACATTTCTGAACATCTACAAATCGTTCTGCCTTTGAACTCTTGTGATCGCCTGCACCAGGCTTAACGGACTCCAGCTTCACATAGAAATAGAAGATACCAGGGGTGGAAATGCTTGCTTTATTGGCCTAAGAAGATGTGAGATAATTAAGGAGCTTAGGAAGGTTGTTGAGAGCCATGAAGATAACTCAGGTGTTTACTGGAAAGAAGTTTATACAATTGCAAACAACAGCAGCTGGTGGGAAGCGTGTGCGACCCAACGCACGTAGTAAAAACAGGCTTTTACTTGTATGGTGGGAAATTACCACAAAGATTTAACATTTAAAATGTTTTGCAACATCTTTACTATTACAAGTGCAGCTTCCTGCAGGAATAATTAGATGATTGATAATTATAGCTTTGGGTAGTACCGTGATGTATCAGAGAAGCTCTCAGTACGATCCATGGCTTCTTCTGTGCTAACTGCTTTCATTTCCCCATATTTGTATCTCTGTTTTTATGAGAGTGAATCTCTTCTCATATTAGAGAAGGGAAATTTGTCAGAAGTGTAGTAATAAAAATTAAAAAACATGTGATGCCTTTAAGCACAGAATATATATATATAATATAGAATATAGAGAGAGACAGAAAGAGAGAGATAGACACAGAATGGCTCTTTGGACGCTATGTGAACTACCAAAAGAGAATGGAAAAATGTATGCAAAAAAATGGTTATGCATGACGCCTTTTTGGCAAAATTGGCAAAAATGAAAACTTTGGTGATATGGTAGAGTATTTATGAAAGAACCATCACTTGGGGCCCTACTCATACATTTTTCTAAGGCCATCTCTTCCAACTAAAGACATGTTAGTGACTTCTGTGAGAGTTATAAAACATTCTGATGTTATTTTTCAAGATATTTCTTATTTGGGGGTGTTTTTACATGCAGAAGATAAAAGTACTTGATAAATATTGTTTCATGAAACTTCTTAGAACTGACTAGGTTTAAAAGAAACTATTTTCTGCCTTTATTTAAAATAAAACACTCCCCAAAAAGAAAACCCATCTTCACTAACATGGGAATAAATTATGACTCATTCTGTGGGATACCTTTTTTAAGAAATAACATTAAATATCTGTATGATTTTTTCCCCAACTGTTATTTTTGTGAAAGTATATATATGTATAAAGAAAATTAAAACAATTACATTGGGATGCTCAATGCCTAAATTTAACAGTCATATATATATATTTTGTTGTTTGTTTTGCAGCATTTTGGCCAGGGCCACATTTGAACCAGTCACCTCGGGTATTTTGGGCCCTACTTCTTTGAGCCATAGGCACCGCCCTTAACAGTTAATTTTTTTAATGTTTTCTCTCTCTCTGGTTTTGGTTGGACCTTTTGAAGTTAAATTGCATTCACAATCTTCAGAATGCAACTTCCAGAAATAAAGCCATTCTTCTACGTATCCAGAAGTAGGTTATACACCCAAGAAAATTAGTAAGAACCAACCATATGTTTTCATAAATCATTTTTGAACTGAGCAGAGGGCTGAAGTAGTGGGGAAATAACCAGTCAAGCCTTTCTAGATCTGCAGTTATATGACTCTATCACATCATACAAAAAAAAAAAAAGTGTATGGTGTGAGGTTTTTTTGTTTGTTTGTTTTGAGACAGAGTCTGAAGCTGTCACCCTGGGTAGAGTACTGTGGTGTCACAGCTCACGGCAACCTCAAACTCTTGGGCTTAAGCGATTCTCTTGCCTCAGCCTCCCAAGGAGCTGGGAGGTTGCCACAATGCCTGGCTATTTTATTTGTTATAGCTGTCATTGTTGTTTTAGCTAGCCTGGGCTGGGCTCGAACACGCCAGCCTTGGTGTATATGGCCAGCGCCCTACCCGCTGAGCTACAGGAGCCACCAGGTTTGCGTTTTGATGATCCATTATTTTGCATAGACTGTTCTCGACTTTGGAGATGTCCCTGGGATTGGACAGAGAGTGGATGGGCGTGCTAGTCAGGTACACTTGTCCCCTTTCACCAAGCCAACTTTATATGAGGCTGGGTGTCATTTTTAACTTTGTTAGCCTCAGTTTTCTTATCAAATAGGGATCAGAGAATATTAAAGAGAATGTAAAAGCATTTAAAGAGCTGTCATTGCGTAGTGGAAAAAAGCAATGGTACCAAATATGTCTCTCTTTAGAAGATGATGTTTATTTAGTTTAATCTGAGGAAAAGGGCCACACACCTCACTGCTGAATATGACTGTGATCACCTTGAAGGTGTTGTTGCCCTTGGGACCGATGCCACTGCCTAGTCTACTTTCAAAGCAATTTTGGGACTCTTTTTCTGGAATGACCATCAGACATGTCATCATACGAGGTCTGACAAGTTTTCAAGCTATCAGACAGACCTCTATGGTCTTCTGTTTTAGCAAAGGAAAACTGACTAACACACCTCCCAAATGTGAGAATTTAGTGATTCCCAAGGGATTAGCTTCCCTTCTGCTCTCTCAACCCTCTCATGGTGGTTTCCAGCAGACTTTGGAAGGGAGATTAGACATGGAATAGGATACTCCGTGCTAAACATCTGGAGCGTCCTGAAGGACTCAGCTTTCCTGCCTGCCAAGTGTAAATGAGTCTGCCTTTTTTTTTTTTTTGAGACAAAGTCTCACTCTGTTGCCCAGAGTAGAGTGTTGTGGTGTCACAGCTCACAGCAACCTCCAATTCCTGAGCTTAAGCGATTCTCCTGCCTCTGCCTCCCAATTAACTGGGACTACAGGCACCCACCACAGCACCTGGCTATTTTTTGGTTGCAGCCATCATTGTTGTTTGGTGAGCCCAGGCTGGATTCGAACCCGCCAGCTCAGGTGTATGTGGCTGGCGCCTCAGCCCCTTGAGCCACAGGTGCCGAGCCTGTTAGCATTTCTAAACTAAAGTTCAAGTTGTGGTTTTATTAAGGATGGGGTCTTGCTTTTGCTTAGGTTGGTCTCAAACTCCTGAACTTGGGCAATCCACCTGCCTCAGACTCCCAGGAGATTACAAGCTTGAGCAACCATGCCCTGCCCAGAAGCACATGTTCATTTAATAAAAATCTGACCAAGTTCTAACACTCGGCTCATATTTTTTGTAGCTTGATATCATGATGCAAAACAGAAAAAACCCTTTAAACCTAAATTTAAAAAATTAAAAACAAATTTAAGTTAAAAAAGGCAAAGAAAAGAAAAAGAGAAAAAAGAAGGCAACTGTTTATTATTTCACTTACACCTTGGCAAAAAAAAATTAACCAAGTGTTTAGACATTTATGGTTGGTATATTGACAGCCATCAAATGTCAGTGGTGTACATAAAGGAAAACAAATGTAGCTTTCCATATCAAAGAAGCACTTTGCCTCATGGTGTATGTACACCATGGGATACTATTCAGCTATTTAAAAAGATGGAGATTTTAAATCCTTTGTATTAACCTGGATGGAAATGGAACACGTTATTCTTAGTAAAGCATCACAAGAATGGAGAAGCATGAATCCTATGTATTAAGTTTTCTATGAAGACAATTAATGACCTAGTACATGGTGGGGAAAAGGAAGAGCAGAGAGAGGGAAGGAGGAAGTGGGGTGGGGTCTCGGCGTGTGACACACGTTTTAGGGGCAGGACACAATTATAAGAGGGACTTTACCTAACAAACGCAATCGGTGTAACCTGGTTTCTTGTACCCTCAATGAACCCCCAACAATAAAAATAAAGAAAAGAAAATATGCTTACTGTGCTTTGAAATTCTTTCAAAAATAATTTAATTAATAATATTTAAATATTTTCTTGGGGCGGCTCCTGTGGCTCAAAGGAGTAGAGCGCCGGCCCCGTGTATCTGAGGTGGCGGGTTCAAACTCAGCCCCAGACAAAAACTGCAAAAAAAAAAAAAAATAATAATAATATTTTAAAATGTTCTTGGCACAGCTACGATCCTCTCACAGCGCACCTGTTGAAAACCCCTGCCTTAGGCTGTGCGTTCCTGCTTTCTTGAACTCTCAATGAATCCCCAACAAAATTAAAAACGAAAGGAAACTCTTTGCCTCCAAATGTCAATATTGCAAAAGTTGAGAGGTTCTGTTTTAAGTGAAATTTTATTGATGACGAAAACTTTATAATTCTTTATACTACTGAGGGGTTGATGAATGAATAAATTATGGAATAGCCACTAATTTTTCGTTATCATGCAGGCACTGAAATGAATTATATTCAGTATTGTTGTTGTTTCCAACAACCGCATGAGAAATTCAGCATGTTCTGAAGGAGGGTTAGTTCTCCCAGAAGGGAGTTCTGTGGGATCCATGGACTTTTGTATCTGAGTATGACTGAAAAAGCATAAAGAAGGTACATAGTTAAAAGGAGGCAGCGTCGGCCCATTCACTTCCCGATTTAAGAAACATTCCAAGAATTGCTGTTATATAAAAGGACATAATGAAATCCGGGCCATCCCAGTTTATGTGGGTGATTATGAAAGTTTTGAGTTACACAGAAATCCAGAAATGTAAAATTCATGCAGATGGAAACAGAGAAAGGCCTCCCACTAAAACCAGTAAGCTGACCAGCTGTGTATCTGTGTGTATAGCACAACACATCTTGCTGTTTAATGAGCATGTTTTGCCCAAATTTTTGAGGGAAAAACAACTCTGCATGTTGTACATGGGTAGTTCATAAAATTCATAAAATTTCTGATACCTTATATTTGCTTCTGTCTTTTGTAGTTATTTGTTATAGAAAAGTTCCTAAACCATCATAGGATAAAACATAAATGCTAAAATTTCTTCGTTCTGCAGGAAAAGTACCTAAATAAATAAAAATTCCAAATAAAAACTGAAACAAAAGATTTCTTTTTCCTGAGAGTTTGGTCCAGAAATGTGACAACACACAGCAAAAAACTAGTGTGTGTGTGTGTATTAATATGGGTATGGATTAGATCATCAATGCCTTAATGCCTTCCTATTACCATTGAGTACACTGGATTCTTGCTTTTCCATTCTTGAGATACTTTACTAAGAAGAATGCATTCTACTTCCATCCTGTATAGTGCAAAAGACGTAAAGTCCCCATCTATTTTAATGGATGAATAGTACTCCATGGCATTCACATACCACAGTTTAATAATCAAAATGCCCACCCAGGAACAGATTAAATCAAATTTTCTTAACAGCCCTCTCCACAAAGGGGAGGAAGATGGTGGCTGTATTCTGACACGAGACCCATTCCCTCAATGCCCCACCACAATTTTGTTGTATTATTTAAAATAATCCCATCACTCTTGTTAATTTGTAGCATATAAATAATACCATTTTAACTTTGTGTGGCCTTTACTTGAAGTTTAAAAAAAATAATAAAAGTTTGCACTGCTAAAATGTTGAAATCAATTTGTTATCCTGTCAATGCACCTGCCCCCAGATTCATGCAGCTTGTCATAATGTTTGTGTAGTTGTTAGTTTTTAAACTTTCTATCTTTCTTTTGAATTACAAGACATTATGGGGTACAAATGTTTTTAGTTGCCTCGATTGCTTTTGTGATGTTTGAGTCCTCACTAAATAGTGATCATACTACCTGTTATATTGCGATTTTTCCTCTCTCCTCCTCCCACACCTCTTTAATTTCCACCGAATTTTATTTGTTTTATGAGATTTACATGTGTGCTCATTATTTAGTTACAATATCATAGTGAGTGTCCCGTTCTTTTTCTTTTTATTTCCCATTCCATAGATACTTCACCTGACCATAGATAACAGTCACCAGTTCCATCCAAATTGTTATAAGAAGCATCAAGTCATCCTTTTTGTAGCTGAGTATTATTTCATGGCATACATACACCACATTTTCTTAATACCTCATGAATTGATGGCCACTTGGGTTGCTTCCACATCCTTGCAATTATGACCCTAACCCTAACCCTAATTATGCAATTATGAATTGTGCTGCTGTAAACATGTGAGTGCAGACGTCTTTTTGATAAAATGACTTCTTTTCCTTCGGGCTTAAGAGGAGGTGGGAGACATTGCAAGCAGCCTGGCAACTAGCTCTCCGTGCTGTGTGGAGCAGCTGAGTTCTCCCAGGCACACCTGCTAAGTGTTGTAGCTGTCGCCCTTTTCTGTACTTACTTTGTCACTCTCTCCATCCTTTTCTCCCTGTTTCTCTCTCCTCCTTTTTACCTTCCCTTCTTTATTTATCCCCTCACCCTGTGCTTTCACAGATACCCTTGTGAATTTCCAACATCTTAAACCACTAGTGTTTCACATGAATATCAAGTCAGTGAGGGCTCTATCACGGATTCATTTCTCCAAATGCCTGCTCGTATTTAATTTCCTATAGTCTGGAGAGGGCTATTCCACACTTCATGGACTATAAGCCTTACAGAGCTATTCACATAGCTTTCTATTTTGCTCAAAAGGTTAAAAGAACCATTTGCCATTAGGAATGGCAAATCTAACTCTGTCTTGAAAAATTTCTCCACACACTGCGTAATTAAGGAGGACAAGCAAACATTGGCTTCCTTGCTCCAATTTATTAGGTTGTAAGAAATAGAAATTGGATTCAAAAGATTGGTAATAGGTACTACAGTGAGAAAAACTGGGTGAGTCTTGCAATAAATAAGTTGGGAAAACAGTAGGCTGGAGACAACGACATTTGGTTTGAAGACTCTCTCTTAAATGCCCCAATTTTAGAGTGTTGAATAGCTAAATGTATGTTGAAGATATCCAAGAAGGATCTATCATATGCACAATATATTTTTTTTTGAGACAGTTTTACCATGTAGTCCTGGGTAGAGTGCCATGGTATCACAACTTACAGCAATCTCAAACTCTTGGGCGTAAGCGATTCTCTTGCCTCAGCCTCCCAAGTAGCTGGTATCACAGGTGCCACCACAGCATCTGGCTCTTTTCTTGTTGCAGTTGTCATTGTTGTTTAGCAGGCCTGGGCTGGGCTTGAACCCACCAGCCTCGGGGCATGTGGCCATTGCCGTAACCACTGTGCTACGGGTACTGAGCCTATGCAAAGTATTTTGAATTAAAATTGAGCACAGTTCGTGAGATAAGCTTACAAGTGCAAATGTTTGGGTAAATGTGCTCTTGAAAATGTCTGTGTTAATGGGGTTCATCAAGTTCATCTACTTAATCAAATACGGGGAACACTGCAACAAATCCTTGCACACATGAACATGTTTAGCAATACTATTTATGTTAGCCAAAAGATGGAAGGAATCTAAATGTTCATTGCTTAGTTAATAATGGATAAACAAATTCTACTGCATATATCTGTGATGGAATAGTATTCAGCCAGGAAGATAAAGGATTCTCTGTCACCTGCTGTAGAGTGGCTGAACATTGAACACGGGATGCCTAGTGAAATAAAACAGGGACAAAGGCCACACGTTATATGATGTCCCTGATAGAAAGTATCTAGACTAATTAAATTTATAGAAACAGGGAGCAGATTAATTGTCACTGGAGGATGAAAGAAGGGAAAGGGGGAATTACTAATTAATGAGGATAAGGTCTTCTTTTATGGAGATAAAAATGTGCTGGAACTAGATGGCTGTTTACACAACATGACAAATGCACTAAATCCTGCTGGTTAATTACATATGATTTGAATGTCACCTCGACACAAATATTTACAGAGCAATGTCTTGAGACAGGCATTGTTCCAAAGCATTGAAGGGTGAACTTAAAATCATCCAAGAATGAGAATTTAATTTATTAAAGAGAGTTTATTACAGTGCAAAGTGTGAGGATGGAACACCCAGAAATGAAAACCCCAAAGGAATGGAGTCAGTGTCTCAAAATTGGGAAGTTATGATTTCATTTACATAGGCGGAGACAGGAGACTTTTTATTAGGATCAAGTGATTCATAAAGGTTGGTGTAGTTGCAGAAATCTGATTGGTTGTAGGGGGTGTTTCTTTTGGGAAAGGATACATTTAACTTTTCTTTTTTTAAACAGAGGGGTGAAAGAATCACTTTTTTCTTTTCTTTTATTGGGGAGGGTGCTGGGAGAATGAGGACTGAACACCCCATTCTTGGCAAAGGAAAGCACCCCCAGAAAAAGAGGAAAACTGAAAAGTAGGCTGAGCGAGTCAGAGCAAAGAAAAGTCAGCTAGTTTATGTTTAAGCTAGCTGTTGTTAGTAGGCTTCTTGCCTTTTCTGAAATTCTAACCTGTTGGGGGTACAGCAGACAAACACCTTGCTGGGTCTGTGAGCTCTTTGAGGAGAGTAATGGCCATAGAAGAGATTATAGCAAGTCCTAGAAAATATACATCTTCTAGGGCATTTCCTGCCCATTAAATAGGCAAAGCAGATACCCATTGTGGAGATTTGCATTTGCCTGGGGCAGAGGCCAAGGGAATAGCTTGAGGTCTGAGATATGGGCAGAGGAGCTTATATCCCTTATTGCAGAGGAAGATCTTCTGTGGTGGGGATGGGAGAAAAATGCCTCCTTCTTACCAATCCATCAGAGGAGATTAACGCTGGTGGAGTTTAATACCTCCCTAGATATCTGTGTGTGACCCCAAGTAGGAGGCTCTCCCAAGACAAGGCTCAGATACCAGATTATTGAAGGCCACCCTTAAGGTTAATAACAATAGCAATAGGAGCTGATATGATCAACCCCAGAAACTGCTGACATATTTTGTTCTCTCCCTCCTCTTACCCTCTGGGTAAATAGACTTCAATAAAATCAGAGTGGAGCAAACACTCAGGGCCATGGCTGGAATCCCACCACAGGCCATGGACCCCTGAGCCCCCACTTTTAATTCTACTCTATGTCTCTTGTCTTTCTTTACCGTTGCTCCTAATTCTGTATTTCTTCAATTGAGTGCTGCCAAATTTCACAGGTCTCAGCGGATGCTGCTCTCAGGGTGGGATCCCAAGAGGGAGTATTTATTATCATTTTTTATGTAGGGTACAAAGTATGAGGTTACAAATGTTTGTATTAGGTAGATACTCTTATAATTGTGTCCTGCCCCCCAGAGCTGTTCCATACACCGTAACGTCGTGCCCATTAAGTGGGGGCACAGCCATCCTTTTCCCTTCTCCTCTCAGTGTTCCCTTGTACCCAGACCCACCCACCTTGAATTGAGTTTTTCCTCTTACGTGGGTAATAGACCATCCACTAGCTTCATATCAGAATCAAGTGCTTTTTTTTTTTTTTTCCTCCCAACACCAGCATACAGGTCTTAAATTCTGCTAGTTCCCTCTGGAGTGAAATGCCACTGGGGTTAATCTCCTCTAAGGGATCGGCAAGAGGAAGGCATTTTTCTCCCATCACCATCACAGATGATCTTCCTCCGCAATAAGGGATATAAGTCTCACTCTGCCACCCAGGCTATAGTGGGTGTCAGCCTAGCTCGTAGCAACATCAAACTCCTGGGCTCAAGTGATCCTCCTCCTTAGCCTCCCCAGTATCTGGGACTAACGGTGTCCACCACAACACCTGGCTAGTTTTTCTGTTTTTAGTAGAGACGAGGTCTCAGTCTAGCTCAGGCTGGTCTTGAACTCCAGAGCTCAGGCGATCCACCTGCCTTGGCCTCCCAGAGTGCTGGAATTATAGACGTGAGCCACTGTAACCAGGCAAGACCAACATTCTTTTTTTTTTTTTTAAGACCAACATTCTTATAGGTAGATATGAATTAGGACACGAGATATTTGTCTTTCACTACCCAGTTTATTTCATTTAGAATAATGTCTTCCAGTTCCACCCGTCTTGCTGCAAATGACAAAATGTTTTCTTTTTATATCAGGAACAATATTTATTGTGTATGTATGCCACATTTTCTTTTTTTTAAATAATCATTCTCATGTATTTTTTTACTATTAGCAAATCATTCTTCCATTTTCTCTCTCTTTTGGGGGGAAGGGATTCATTGAGGGTACAAAGAACCAGGCTATGCAGATTGCATTTGTTGGGTAAAGTCTCTCTCATAAATGTGTTCCATCCCCATGCATTGATTTACTGATGGACAAGAAAGTTGTTTCCAGGCAGCACCTGTATCTCAGTGAGTAGGGCACTGGTCACATACACCAAAGCTGATGGGTTTGAACCGGGACCGGACCAGCTAAAACAACAATGACAACTGCAACAACAACAACAAAATATCCAGGCATTGTGGCAGGTGGCTGTAGTCCCAGCTACTTGGGAGGCTGAGGCAAGAGAATCGCTTAAGCCCCAGAGTTTGAGGTTGTTGTGAGCTGTGACACCACAGCACTCTACTCAGGGTGACAGCTTGAAACTCTGTGTCCAAAATAAAAAAATAAAAATAAAAAGGTTGTTTCTAAATTTTAACTGGAATGCTGCTGCAACAAATGGAGGTGTGCAGATATCTCTCAGAGGTATTGATTTTCTTTCTTCCAGATATAGACCAAGAAGTGGGATTGCTAGATCCAATCATAGATCAGATTTTAGTTCTGGTGGGGAACTTACATACTGTTTTTCACAATGGCTACACTTTCTTTTAAGTTCCTTACTCAGATGTGAGGCTTTTAATATTTTGAAAAAAATTATCCATCAGACAAAGTAGTTAATGATCATCTTCAAACTCTGCACTGGCATCAGTATTTTTATTTCAATTTCATTCATCACTCTTTCAAACCGATAGGCATCCAAAAGTTTATTATTTTCTTTTTTCCCCTCTAGGAATATCACATTTGATAATCTGCCATGCAGAAAAATTCTGTGTTGAAAGAGATTTACGTTTTCACAGGGACATAAACTCAATCTCTTTGATTCTGTGAACCTTTGAGCTGATGTCTGTTGTGAGTTTTGCAGGGCTGATCAGCACTAGTTAAATGTTAGTCATTGACGGGAAACCTGGCTGTATCTGTTTGTAACTCATGAGAATTAGTGTGTTCTCTGTGAAAGGAATACCCTTTTTCGTAAAGTGACGAGTTGAGTCCTTGTATTCTATGCTGCTATGGTAAGGATTAATGCTGTTGCCATGTGAATGGGTTCATTATAACATGAATATTTCCCCCTCCACAGAAAATAAGTTTAGTCCCGTTTGTGTTTTTTCTTGGCTACCCAAGTGCTACATCCTGCCTTGCCACAATGCATTAATGTGTGAAGAAGGTTCTTGCCAGATGCCAGTTTTTTTGTTTTGTTTTGTTTTGTTTTGTTTTAAGACACAGTCCCCTTGGGTAGAGTTCCGTGGCATCATAACAACCTCAAATTCCTGGGCTCAAGCCATCCTCTGGCCTCAGCCTCCTGAGTAGCTGGGACTACAGGCTCCTACAACAATGCCTGGCTAATTCTTCTACTTTTTGTAGAGATGGGGGTCTCCCTCTTGCTCAGGCTGGTCCTGCACTCCTGAGCTCAAGGAATCCACCTGCCTTGGCTTCCCAGAGTGCTGGGATTATAGGTGTGAGCCCCTGCACCCCTGCCCAGACACACATGCTTTGTTTTTAACTTACCAGACTCCAGAACAGTGAACCAGTACACTTGTGTTCATGACAAGTGACCCATCTTTGGTATTCTATAATAGCCGCACAAAATGAAATAAGCCACCTGGGCAGAGAAAGATCTCGCTCATGAAAGAAAACTTTCCACTTGTAGATATTACCCTGCTAAAACACTCTCAGGCAAAGATTCATTCAAGATTGCCTGTTTTTCTTTTTCACTCTCTTAAATTTACAACAAACACACAAATAAAAGCATATTTTGCTATGCATTTATCTCACTGTCCATATTCTAGTTTTTTAAACGTATTTTGATAAGTAAACTAATATGGTATGTCTACACTCTGTACATGATAATTGGGAACTGAGGTGCATTTTATTTTTTGTTTGTTTTTGTTTTTGAGACAGAGTGTCACTATGTCACCCTCGGTAGAGTGCCATGGCATCATAGCTCAACCTCAAACTCTTGGGCCTGAATGATTCTATTGCCTCAGCCTCCCAAGTAGCTGGGACTACAGGTGCCTGCTGCAGTGCCTGGCTATTTTTGTTGTTATTGTAGTAGTTGTTATCATTGTTTTGCAGTTCCCGGCTGGGCTTGAACCCACAGCCCACCCTGGTGTATGTGGTTGGCACCCTTCCTGCTGAGCTATGGGCACCCAACCTGATTTGTTGTTTTAAACACCTGAGTACTTTGAGAGGCACAGACAAATTATTAATCCTTGGTGTCTGTTGTGGGACGAAAGGAAGTGTCCTGCAAAGCAATCGTGGGGCAAATGAAAGGATAGTTGGGCTTAAGAGTGAAATTGCAGAAAAACTCATAGTTTTTTTCAGTACAGGCTAAAAATCTAGCTTTCTCTCTACCTCTCTGATCTCTGGCCTCTCCTGCTGGCAGACACCCCATATAGCTGTATTTACACAATATCTAACAGAAGTCCCCAGACAAAAGCGAAATATAAATTTTTCTTTTCACATTCATGGGTCTCTAATCTTTTAGAGCCTGTTTTATAGCCTCAGGGGTTCCGGAGTGGTCTGTGGAGGAACCACAAAGTCAAGGCAGGCGTTAGGACCAAAAACACCTGCTTCCAAGGGCCCAGACAGCTGCTTATACAGCTGCCAAAAGATGGTAGGGGACGGTGAATCGGAGGCACAGTGCCCTGGAAACTGGGTTACAGTTGCTTTGTTTTGTCCATTCTCTTTGCTCCCTCTTAAATTCAGCTGCCACTTGGCCCCCCTGCTGGTATTTTTCTTTTCTTTCTTTGAGATACCACATTACCTCCCACAACTTTTCCTCTCTCTCTCTCTCTTTCCTGCTGTCTTCTGCTAAGAAGAGAAAATAGATTTGATACTTTTCTATCCTAATGGTGACTTGTAGGAAACCTTTTTTGGATCCATGAGTGAGCCCTTATTTAACTTTTCACCCTAACATGAAGGACGTCCATTACGAATTGTGTCAGGGACTCTTATCAGAATGGGCTGTGGTGCTGGTGGGGAGGGGGACAAGGGGTCTGCGGTTACCCTACTGTAAAATCAGCTACCTTTTCCTGTTCCATAGGTATTCCTCTTCTGAGTAATGAGAATTCCTGCATAAGAACTATAAAGTTGGGTGGCACCTGTGGCTCAAAGGAGTAGGGTGCCAGCCCTGTATACTGGAGGTGGTGGGTTCAGCCCTGGCCAAAAACTGCAAAAAAAAAAAATTCCTGGCCCAGCACCTGTGGCTCAACGTGCTAAGGCACCAGCCACATACACCAGAGCTGGCAGGTTCAAATGCAGCCCGGGCCCGCCAAACAACAATGATGGCTGCAACCAAAAAATGGCCGGGTGTTGTGGTGGGCACCTGTAGTCCCAGCTACTTGGGAGGCGGGGGCAGGAGACTCGCTTGAGCCCAGGAATTGGAGGTTGCTGTGAGCTGTGTGATGCTACAGCACTCTATCCAGGGTGATAAAGTGAGACTCTGTCTCTACAAAAAAAAACAAACAAGAAAAAAACCTGATCAGTGAGCAGCAAGTGACAAGCACGCTGCATTTGGGGGCAGGTTTTATAAAAGCAACACCGTTCTGGAGTCAGGGCCTCTCATCACACCTGGATGGGACCTTCTAATTGCAGGAAAATGAATTCAGGGCGCCCACTGATTCTGCATTATGTTTAATCATATAATTATTTCATCATATATTATGATATAATAATAATAGAAACTCAGTAATATGACACTTGAATCATCCCAAACCCCTACCCCCACCACACACACTGATCATGGAAAATGGTCTTACATGACACCTGTCTCTGGGCCAAAAATTTTGTGGACCTCTGGTGCAAAGAGTTCTTAAAAACAGTTCTATGAAATAAGTGTGGATTCTTAGAAGGAATTTAGAGAATAAGAGTTAGCACTTCTTTTCCTTCCTTCCTTCCTTTCTTCCTCTTTCCTGCCTTCCTTCCTTCCTTTCTTCTTCCTTCCTCCCTCCCTTCCTTCCTTCTTTCCTTCCTTCCTTCCGTCCTTCCTTCCTTCCTCCCTTCCTTCCTTCTTTCCTCCTTCCTTCCTTCCTTCCTTCCTTCCTTCCTTCCTTCCTTCCTTCCTTCCTTCCTCCCTTCCTCCCTTCCTTCCTTCCTTCCTCCTTCCTGCCTTCCTTCCTTCCTTCCTGCCCTCCTTCCTTTCTTCCTTCCTGCTTCCTTCCTTCCTTCCCCTTCCTTTCTTCCTTCCTCCTTCCTTCCTCCCTCCCTCCCTTCCTTCCTTCTTCCTGCCTTCCTCCTTCCTTCCTTTCTCCTTCCTTCCTTCCTGCCTGCCTGCCTACCTTCCTTCCTTCCTTTTCCTTCCTTCTTTCCCTTCTCCCTCTCTTCCTTCCTTCCTTCCTTCCCTTCTCCCTCTCTTCC
>CAUYON010081673.1:0-24063 GCA_963573935.1 Arctocebus calabarensis
ACCCACGAATGGATTAATAAATTGTGGTACATGTATACCATGGAATACTATGCAGCCTTAAAGAAAGATGGAGACTTTACCTCTTTTGTGTTTACATGGATGGAGCTGGAACATATTATTCTTAGCAAAGTATCTCAAGAATGGAAGAAAAAGTATCCAATGTACTCAGCCCTAATATGAAGCTAATTTATAGCTTTCATATGAAGGCTAAAACCCAATTATAGCACAAGAATACAGGGAAAAGGGAAAGGGAGGGGAGGTGAGGGGGAGGATGGATGGAGGGAGGGCAATTAGTGGAGTTACACCTATGGTGCATCTTAGCAGGGTACTGGTGAAAGTTATTAAATGTAGAATATCAATGTCTTTATATAGTGATCAAGAAAATGCCATGAAGGCTATCTGTAACAGTATGATCAAAACATTTCTGATTGTATATGAAACACATTCTTTCCTATGATTGCACCAATGTACATAATTATGATTTAATAAAATTATTTAAAAAAAAAAATAAGCTCTTGACTAATCAAGTCGGGGAGGTGCCTGTTAGCCTCACAGGGGCTGATATGGTGTCTTCTCTCATGGGTCAAAACAGTGTATATTTGTGTGTGTATAAATTTTGCCTTTTTTCCCTTTGTATGCCAGATCTGGGCAGTTGAGCAGTCCCTGCATAGAGGAACTCCCAGTCTGCCATGTTGTGACTGGATCATCAGATCACAACAGACAATGGTCTCCAGTTTCATCCATGTTGCTACAAAAGACATGATTCTGTCCTTCTTTAGGGCTGAATAGTATTCCATTGTGTATATATACCAATTTTTCTTTATCCAATCCTCTGTTGATGGGCACTTAGGTTGATTTAATATCTTTACTACTGTGGCTGTGATAAGCATAGATGTGCAGGTGTCTTCTTTATAGTATATTGATTTCTTTTGCTTTGGGTGGTTACCCAGTAATGGGATTGCTGGATTGTTCTATTTTTAGTTCTTCAAGAAGTCTGCAACTGTTTTCCATAGAATTTGCCCTAATTTACATTCCTATCAATGGGTATATGAGTTCCCTTTTTTCTGTGTTCTTGTTCTTCTGTTTTTTTTTTTTGTCTGCTTAATAATTCCTATTCCGACTAGTGTAAGACTGCCTCTCATTGTGGTTTTAATTTGCATTTCTCTAATGGTTAGTGATATTGAATGTTTTTTTTCATATGCTTGCTAGCCACTGAAAAATGTCTATTCATATCCTTAGCCCACTTTTTAATGGAGTTATTTGGAGGATTTTTTTGTTGTTGAGTTATTTGAATTCCTTATAAATTCTGAATATTAGCCCCCTGTCTGATACATAGTTTTCAAATATTTTCTCACATTCCACAGACTGGCTATTCATTGTGTTGATTATTTCTTTTGCTGTGTATAAGAAGCTTTGTAGTTTAATTGAGCCTCATTTATATATTTTTGTTTCTGTTTCTACTGCTTTTGACATCTTAGTCATGAATTCTTTGCTTAAACCAATCTATGTGCAGAAGTTTTTTACCTAGGTTTTCTTGTAATATTTTTTATACTTTCAAATTTTATATTAAAGTCTTTACTCTACCTTATGTTGATTTTTGTATATTGTGAGAAATAAAGGATAGAGAAAATGTTTCATTTTTGTGCATGAAACAATCCAATTTTCCCATCACCATTTATTGAAAAGGATATCCTTTCCCTAGTGTACACTTTTGTCAACTTTGGCAAAGATAATGTGGCTATAAGTATGTGGATTTAGTTCTAGGTTCTCCATTTTGCTCAACTGATCTGTATCTATTTTTATACAAGTACCATTCTGTTTTGGTTATTACTACCTGGGAGTGTAATTTGAAGTGAGGCAATGTGATAACCTCAGCTTTATTTCTTTTTTTGCTCAAGATTTTTCTGGCTACTCAGGCTCTTTTCTGGTTCCATATGAACATTAGAGTTGTTTTTCTCTAATTCTACAAAAAAATGATAGAAATCTTTTTGATAGGAATTGCATTGAAACTTGTAGACTGCTTTGGCCATTATGGTCTTTTTAATGATGTTAGTTCTTCAGATCCATGAGCATGGGATGTTTTTCCATTTGTGTTATCTCCAATTTTTTCTTCATAGCAATCTTTCCTCTCTTTGGATAAATACCTTCCTAGGTATTTTCTATTTTTCATAGCTATTGTAAATGGGATTGCCTTCTTGATTTAGTTCTCAGATAGATTGTCTTTGGTGTACAGAAATGCTACTGATTTCTGTACATTGATTTTGCATCCTGAAACTTTACTAAATTTGTTTATCAAATGTGAGAGGTTTTTGGTGGAATCTCTAGTGTTTTCCAGATATATGATTGTATCATGAGTGAATAAGGATAATTCTCTTTTCAAATTAAGATGCCTTTTATTTTTTCTCTTGCCTTTTTACTCTAGCAAGGACTTCTAGTACTATGTTGAATAAGAATGGTGAAAGTGGTTATCTGTGTCTTCTTTCAGTTCTTGGCGGGAATGCCTTCAACTTTCCCGTTTAAGTTTGATGTTGGCTATGGATTTGTTGTATGTGGACTTTTTTGGTTTGAGGTATGTTTCTTCTATGCCGAGTTTGTTGAGGATTTTTATCATAAAGCAATGCTGAATTTTACTGAATGCTTTTTCTATGTCTATTGACATGATCACACAATCACATAGTTTTTGTCCTTAATTCTGTTTTGTGATGTATATCACATTTATTGATTTGCCTTTGTTGAACCATCCTGCATCCCTGGCATAAACCCACTTGATTTAAAATGCTATCGAGTATGATTTGCTAACATTTTGTTGAAGGTTTTTACCTTTATGATTATTAAGGATATTGGTCTGGAATTGATCTTTTTTGTTGTGTGTTTGTCTATTTGGATGTGAGGGTGATACTGGCCTTATAGAATGAATGACGATGAATTTCTTGCTCCTCAATTTTTTGGAACATTTTTGAAAAAAATCGGTATTAGTTTTCCTTTGTATGTTCAGTGGAATTCAGTTGTGAATTCATCTGGCCTTGGGCTTTTTTATTTTGTTGTGAGACTTTAAAAATTTTTTTTATTTTTATTAAATCATAATTGTGTACATTAGTGCAATCATGGGGCACAATGTGCTGACTTCATATACAGTCTGAAATATTTTCATCGAACTGTGAGACAATTTTATTACTGATTCAATATCATTATTTGATAGTGGTCTGATCAGGAATTCTTCTATTTCTTCCTAGTTCAAGATTGACAATTTTTTTAAAAAGTCTGATGTCTACCAAGACCCACATAGAATCTCTGGGAATGAAATCTAGACTGATATTTTTTCAATGCCTCCAGGTGACTCTAGTGTGAAGCCAGAGTTGAGAAGTACTGATATACACACTCCCCCATCACACTAACTACAAAGAGCCTGAACTGAATCAAACGTTGATGCTACAGAATTGTACAGGCTGCTCCTGAGGCAGTTCTTCTATAAACATTATTTCTGATGTGTAAGGAGATGAATAATTATGCCTCCTCAGAGGAGTTAATGAGCAAGTATTTGTGTATATATTGTTTTAATACCTCCTGTGACTAATTCTGAGCTTCAAAGGTTGAATTTAAGGATTGGGGCATCAAGTATATTTCAAATACAATTCAAGAGTTTAAGGTTCTTAACCAAAGAGTGATTTACAATCATCTATGTCTGCTATTTCTTTATCTGTTACATATGTAAAAGAAAAATAACTTTTCATATTCAATAAAGTGCAATTTTAAATAATTACCCATTGTCAAAGATTGTTTTAAAAATCTGTTAGTACAATTATTTAAACACCTTCTGAAACAAGTGTCACATGTATTAAGAGTTTTGACAGTTGCTGCATTTCTTTTGGTTTGCATTTATTCCAGTGAGAAATGGTAGAGACATTTTCAAAGTTTATTTAGAAAGAGCTTACTGAATATAGACTAACAAGCTATCCACACCAGCTCCCTGCTGTTCAATTTAACTGTGGGTATCTGAAACACCTGCTTTCTCTGTGCTGCCAGATTATTTATAGGGGTTTCACTAATGAGTCCCCAGCTTGATGCCTTGTTTCTATGTTGAATCTTCTTCAAAAGGAACATTTTCTATTCCTCTCCTAATGCCCACACCCAAACAAAAATCCAATATGCTGCTTCCTATTCAAGAACAGATTAAATTGGATTTCTCCTCCAAGAAGAAGAAATGAGATTGTTGAAAAACACAGATGAAAACTATTTGAAAGTTTACACTATAGATGAAAAAGAAAACAACATTTTGGGAGCCACTACCAAAATGTAATTCCTCACAAATATTTTCTAATTGAATTTTTGAACCCTTCCTTATAGGTGAGGAAGGTGAGGCTCAGAGACATCAAGTGTACTCAAGTGAATGTCATAGGGCTCTCATCCTGTTTTTCTCCATGTAAATGTAATCCATTATAGTATTACAATTAACTTCCAGGTATTGCATTGCTCCCAGAACATAAATGCACTGAACATAGAATGTACATAAATTTAACATATGAGTAAAGTCTACTATAAGACATAAGGAATGACATTAGACTTGTCTGGAACATAATGATGTCATTGGGAATTAGAACCCTTTTTGTAATACTTGCTTAGATATTCATATAGCTTAAATAATAAAATGTGTAATCCTATACTTTGATTTTATCCATATAATGGACTATCTTTCTGACAAAAGATAGTAGGTTACATCAGGAAATCCTCAGGGTAAACTTTGAAATGGGAAAAACAGCATGATTCTAATGCTGTGTGCTTCTAGGTTTGTGTGTCAAAAGACTAAAAAGGAAGGTGCAAAATATTAATAATGATTATCTTTGGGTTAAAAGATTAACAATTATTTTTCTTATAATTTTGAAATTTTCTATCATGCACTTTATATAATAACATGTTATTAAAAATTTATTTCTACTCACCAATAAGAAAACAAATAGCCTGATTTAAAAAATGAGCCAAAAACTAATAGACAGGTCACCAAAGAAGATACACAGGCAAATAAGCATAGAAAAGACTTTCCACATCATATATAATGAGGGCAAAACAAATTACAGCAATGATTAGAATGGCCACAATTCAGAACATTGACAATACCAAATGCTTACAATAACGTGGAACAATAGGAAAGCTCATTCCTTTCTAGTGGAAATGGAAAATGGTCCAACCATTTTGGAAAATAATTTCTAACAACACTCAACATACCTTCACCATATAATCCAGCAGGCATGCTTCTTGGTATTTACCCAAATGAACTGAAAACTTATGTCCACACAAACATTTTCACATGACTATTTATACTAACTTTATTCATACTTGTCAAAATTTGGAAGCAACCAAAGTATCTTTCAATAGGCAATAGATAAATAAACTGTGGTTCATCCAGACAGGGGAGCATTATTTAGCTCTCAACAAAAAAGAGCTATTAAGTCATGAAAAGACACAGAGAAAACATGAGTGCATATTATGAAGTGAAAAAATCCAACGTGAAAGGGCTACTGCTGCGTGATTCTAACTGAATGAATTCTGGAAAAGGCAAAACTATGGAGACAGTGAAAAAAGCTCAGTGGTTTCCAGGGTCTGGGGTAAGATGCAAGGAACAGGCGGAGCGCACAGGGGTTTTAGAGCTGTGAAAACAGTATGTATGATCCTATAATGATGGATGTGTGTCATTGTATGTTTATCCAAACCCATAGAATGTACAATACCAAGAGAGAACCCTCATGAAAATTGTGAACTTTGGATGACAATGGTGTGTCAGCAACAGATATACCATGCTTGCAGGACATATTAATAGCTTTTAACTTCCTAACATACAAAAGAAATGCTTGAAAATGTTTAAGAATTCAAGAAATGATTAGTCATTACCGGTCAACAGTCTTCTGTAACTGTCAAATATTCAAACCAAACACTTTGAATACCTACAATACTCTGCAGTGTTCAAACAGAAGCAAGAAACTAAAGTAAAACAAAGAAAAGTGTTATGATCCCGCTGAGGAAATTTAAGTCTAAATAAATGTAATCTACTTCCTTCACCCCACCCCAACTCCTATCCTCCCAGACCTGTGAGTATTGTCTTCTCCATTTTCAATCATTGTCTAGTGGCATTGGCCCACTGTTTTCCAGAACGTTATGACTCAGCTTTACCTACAACTATCAACCACCCAGTATATTAGTAATATAAATTTATTTAAATCTTGATAGTAATTATTCACTGCTCCCCTTGAGGCAACTGCAACATGGCTGACTTGCTCATTATGGCTTCATTTCTGTACATTCCACACAGCTACAAGTGGCTGTCTGGCTGGTGGCTGTTACTTATTGCAACACTGAGAAATCAGAAGTAAATTAAGGAACTAGGAAAATGTTTTATTGGGAATGGCAACCAAACTATACCTGGACATTATAAAAGTGATAGTGTAACAAGCCTTCAGTTGTGGAAATCAGATATTTTAGATGGCTAATGAGGTGTACTGTTTAAGAGGTTGGGCTTGGAATTAGATAAGCCTAGAAATGAATTTCAACTCGGACACAAACAACATCCATAACATTGGACAAGTTGCTTTGCACCTCTAATCCTCTGTTTTGTTTATTTGTTTTGATCCATAAAATGAGGAAAATAATACCTACCTCTTAGGTGTTTATGATAATTTAGATTATGCATCTCACATGTCTTAGTACAGTGCCCAGTAAATAATAACTACTCAAAAAATGTAGTTGTAACAGCTATTGTTTTGTTCATTAATATTCTAGAAGTCTAATCAATGCACAGTGGTATTTGCTAATGTGATCAGGATCATTTTTATGTAAATCATAGATTATCAAAAGGAGTTTTTAAATTTTCCTATAAATTACTCATAGAAGCATATTCAAGAGAAGTTCTTGCATTTTAAAATTATTCTTAATGTGTCTAATAAGTCTCTTACCTTTGCTTTTATTATCAGTTCCTCCTGCTTACGAATTAGCTCCTCATTTTCTGAAAGAGAGGAACCTAGACTTTGTTCCTGCAAATCTCTTATGGTTTTCTGAAACCAGCAAGTAACCTGGGGAAGAAGTAATAAAGAAAGATGAAAATGCAAATAATCAGAATTAGTGAGTAAAAATTTAGAAATAATTTTTCCACCTTCAAAACTTAAAACTATTTTAATTTCTGTTTATATAACTAATCACATGTATTAAGTTAAAATTATCAAGGTTTTTAGTTTGTTTCAATTTCAATTTTTATATGCTTAGGGAACAAAACATGAAAATAATCCCATAAAAGCATGAAAATGACTTCCCAGTTCAGTACATTACATGGCATAAAGAATGCACAATCTCCCAGCAAAGAAGAACCAAAATAGATTCCCACTTAGTCCATAAATCATGCATTCTTTTAAAAACATGAGTTCTTTCCTGACTATGAATATGAATCTGAGTATAGTTACATAAACCCATATAGATATTAAACAGCATATGTAGAATTATATTATTTTCTGCTATATAAAAAAAGACAATGCAAACATTTTTAGTTTGCTGTAATTCCTGGAAATCTGTATCCAGAAAATAAATGGAGAGGTTATTAAAATTCCATTGACATCACAAGGGGCTAAGGGCGTGACTGACATTCATGTAGATTTGGTTTACAATGCATGCCATATACAGTGATAAAATAACAAACAGCAAAGAACTTAAAAGAAGCTCGCACATTTTTAAGTGATTTCATAACTTGACATAGGACCCGTGGATGCAGATTCCTTATCCCCATTACAGGAGACTTGGATTTTTACTGTCAGATCCTGTACAGTGTTATCCTTGTGATCACATCTTAAGACATTGACTTTTAAGAGACTGGTAAGCTAGCAGTTTGCTAGTTGGTGTGGAGGCATCATCTCTATTTCTCTCAATGATTTTATAAAAGGTATGACAGCATCACCATAGGGATGAGGTCAGTGAGGTTTTGAATGGTGAAGCAGTGTATCCAGGGCCACATGGTAAGTAGCAGAGTCAGATGTGGCTGCAAGTCTATAGGATCCCAATAATACTACGCTTGAGTAACGTAAAAGTCTCACTGCCTTGTCAGCAGGGGGAATGACTTCACACCTGAAAAATGAACACCGGCAGCCCATTCAAAATAGTGGGCCCCATCCCAAGCCTCATACTGTCTTTCTCCCGCCACGCTATCTTGCCTACAACAGCCTCAAACTGGTCAAGGAGAAAGCTAGGTTAGGTGTGAAGTTTCACACAATAAATATGTACACGCCACATGCACGTGTCAGAGGTAGAGGCTTACCTAGAATCAGCACCCTTGGACCATTATAGGCCTGCTAGCACACCAACTTTCAGTGTTTTCTAGCATGGAATTGGCAGTCAAATATAGGGCAGGAGAATTTTCAGCACTACATTTGACTGATAATTGGAAATCTTAGTTAACGAGTATTTTAGCCCATCATGGGTGTAAAGAAAAGAATATTGGTAACCTTATAGCAGTTTTCATGTGAAGTGCACCTCATTTCCTTCCAAATATTTGGCGATCCATGCATAATATACCCATCATCTAGCTGGTCCCCATATTTAAAGTATTAATTATGCTTACATATTTACAATGACTTGAAGGCAATCTTTTTTTCTGGTATCCCAATTAGAGCTAGATAATGTGTACACTGTCCAAAATAGAACACAGAGTATTTATTTTATTAAGAGCTACCAAATTTGTTAATTTATTTTATAAAACAAAATAATTTTTCACAAAAACGTGGTGGATCCTCTAAAACTCAAGTAGAGGAATGATGTAAGGGTTTCCTTGGAGTAAAGTGGATCATGAACATAACTAACTTTCAGAAATATTTATTTTATTAAATAGTGAGAATGAGTTTTATTTATTCTTCGCTAAAGTATTAGGGACCTAGAAATTTCAAGAACCCTTTACTAGGGACAGTTAATATAGAATCTGAGTGGATGAAAATGGGTACAAACAGGTGTTTACTAATCTCTAAAAACAGGTGAGAAGCTCGAACCCTCACATAATCCTATTAAACTTGGTGAGTCAAAGACTTGTCATCTAACACATGCCAGCAGTAATGAAAGTCCGGAAAGAGTGAGTTGTTTTGATTTTTAAACAGCAACTACTGACTTCATCTCCTAGATTTGTCAAGTGCTATTTCAACTCCGAAAGGATACTATTTCTGTAAGGCAGTACTATTCCCTTTAAGAGAATGTAGTTAGAGAACTGTGGTAATGTTCGCTATATCCTGATCACACACCCGCCTGTTGAAGCATGCCGACTGTCTAGAGCCACACAGTCTTACTACCAGATGCACTTTGGAAAGAAACATAAAAATCAGTTGATACAAAACTCAGAAGTAGATCATCACGAGGGTGTTATAGCTTGTTAACAAGGTATTCACACACATGAGCAGCCTCTGAGAGATTGCCTTTGCCATGTATGCTGGGGGGATGTGCACAAAATAGGCTTTGAGTCCTTCTGATGCTAAAGTAAGACACTCTAAATAACCAAGAGCGTGTAAACCATAATGTTCTTGCACCCAGTAAATTAGTCATTGTGTCCTTTGAGTAGCCATTTCAGACAGCTGCACAGATATTCCAAGTGCATTTTGTATAAGCTTTTAAATTATATCAGCTGCTTTCCAAAAGCCTGAGTAGTAAGTATGATAAATGATCCATCAAGACATTTCTGTATAATATGGTCCCTGCAAAAATATAAAGACATGAGCCCTGGGTTGAGGGGATGAGGAAAGAAAGGAAGAACAAAAAGCATTCAAAGTATGCTCTGGAATTGGGTTCTGGGCAGTGAGAATGGATTAAAGAACAATGAGATGGATTAAAGAGGACAGAAGACGTTTGCTCTCTGTTCCCAGATTCTACCTTTAAGCTTGACTAAAGCAGTGTGTTCCTCGTCATCCCATCAACTTGGCATGACGTTCTAGCTACTCAGTACCCAGAGGAGGTAGAAAGGGGGCAGAGAAGGGGTGAGGCAGATCTTTTTGCTGGGTGGTGGGTTGCAGGGAAGAGGTAGCACCTTTCATAGATTGATGAGAGTTAGCAAGAAAGGAAAGTCAGCAAGGAAGGATCAATCAAGAGCACAAAGAGCTGCCTTGAAAGTTAAAAAAGAATGGCAGGAAAACAAAAATAGAGAAGCCCTGCACTGTTCAATATGGAAGCTGCAAACCACACATGGCTCTCGAGTACTTGGAGTGTGGCTGGTCCAAACTGAGACAGGCTTCACAACAGGTTTTATTGACTTAGAATAAAAATAACGACAATATATCGTTAAGAATGTTAGTTTTGGTCACCTATTGAAATAATATTTTACATATGTTGGGTTAAATAAAAAACATAATAATGCTTTTCACTTTTATGTGGATTTTTACTTTTTAAACATTTCTTTTTTAATGTAGCCACTAGAAAATACAAAATCACATGTGTGAGCTACATTATATTATTATTGGATGGTTCTGCAATTCAGTGGTATTCAGAATATATTGGTTAAATGTACATTTAGAGACCAAGTTTTAGCTAAATAGAATTTAAAACAGTGGAGTCAAGAGAGTCATGGGATAAGATATCAGTTAGTAAGTTTTTATGGGCTACTGAGTGGGGGGGGGCTGAGGAAGTGGAACCAATGACACTTTCAAAGCTTATTGGCTTAATTTATTGACTAAATAAATGATGATAGCTTGGGAAAGCGGAGGTAAAGAAGGGGTTTTTCACTTCCCCTGCACCTTTGATTAGATAAGACTTAAGCATTTCCAGGCAGCTGCATGGAGGAGAAGTATTACAGGGATGTACCCAAAATTGGGAAGGTTGGAAGAGAGAAATTGAAGGTATTTGGTCTGAGACAAAGTAAAGGATTTTTTGCTTATTGGATCCCTCACCCCCTACCTCAAAGCCCTGCTGGTAGGTAAGATAGTAAGAAAAATGAACCAGCCTTCACAGAGAGGTGTCAGCTACTACAATAGGGAGGTTATTATGTCACCTCTACCAATCTTTACACCTTCTAATGACAGATTTACATTTTTTTTAACAGATGAAGAAACTGAGATCCAGACAGGTGAAATAAATTGACTGATTTCACCTAATCATTATGTGGAAAGTCCCACAGGTGTGGCCAGAAATGCTACCATTAGAATTTAGTTTTGCTTTTCTATTCAGCATTTCCATTTCTTATCATATCCAAAGGATTCTGCAGAAAAGATATGGTTCTTAGTAGGCTATGTTTATGAACATTCTTAAAGTAAAGACCACAATGCAGGGCTGTGTTCCAGTACCTGATCCTGACACGGAAGTGGGTCCTGTGTACAATCACACAGCGGGGAGACGAAGGAAAAGCTGCATTAGTCAGGAGAATGGATGGGTGCATGGGGACAGCGGGAGTGCCTGAGAGGAGGAGCCAGCTGCGGACAGAGGTGACAACAGGTGCAGGCTGAGCATTCCTGTGCCCAAACGATACCTGCCCAAGCCAGAGCTAAAAGACGGGAACACGAGCAGTAGAAAATGTTCTCTGCTGGTCAAGGAGAAATAAGGCAAGTGGCAAGAAGGTGAACTGCTGCAGCCCAGAGGCGCGCTTCAGAATGCCACGAACCACGGCACCAAAAAGAAGCAGTTTCTTTCTCTGCCATTTGTTCCACAATCTGAGATCGCATCTTATTTGTTCATCTTTATTTACAGACAGGCTGCAGAGTCAAGCTAGGAAGAAGCAATTCAAACCACCTTAACAGAAATGCTTAAGGGTAGATGAAAATCTCAACAAATTACTTTCATTTTCTTTCCTGTGTGCCCAATAGCTCTTGCCAAACAACCAGTTGCTATTAGAGACAAAAGACTGACAAAGGTGCAAGAAAAGACATCAGTTATTTATCTTCTTTCACCCAAGACTTTTTGACAGACTCTCTTCCCATTACCAAACACACACACATATACAGAAATGTTTTCCATTATATTTGATGGCCACAGGTGACAGTTCTATTGTCTAATTTGATTTTTAAGGCATGCTTCCATAAGGGTTTTATTTTCTTTTATACAGTAGGGAAACCAGTTGTCTTCATTTTGTATCAGTCAATCCAGTCCATTGTGCTCTGTACCTAACTAGGCAATAACCAGACTTCAAATATCCTTTTTCTTTATTTGGTGATAATGTATATTAGAAAGATGCTACAGCCAAGTTGCTAATGTTTGTACCTCAGGACCTAGGTAGGTGAAGAAAAAAGAATTACTGTTAAATGCATGGATTAAGTCTCTATTTTAAGATATATTCTGGAACTGAGTTAGTTAATGGCCTGTTGTTATTTAGACGTAGTCTCAGAGATTCTAGGAAGCCAGTGTTCACAGTTGTCCTTTGTATTATTTGGGATCCCTTTGAGAATTACTGGAGTCAACTGGAAGGTATTAGCACCTCATCAACAAATTTTCAAATCCCAGGATTCCTTCCTTGCTGGTGGGCAGCAGGAAAGCTAACATACATTGTCATGAGGCAAAATTAGTTACTTTATCATAGCTTCACATAGAATACTTCCTTTTATCTAGAATTATAGTATTACAATACATATAGAATTATGTATTTAATTATTGTGATTTATGTAAACATACAATTCCTCTTCTCATATTTACCTCTCAAGAAAAATGACATAAAGCACAACTGTCAACTCTCGTGCATATCTAGGTCGGCTCTTTACTTCCAACTACTTAATGGTAGAAAGTTGTATAGTCCAATGTACAAAATCAGGAGAGTAAAAATCTCTGGGAACTAAATTTAATTTCCATCAATACCTCCAACTCATGGTGGAGAATGCCCCCAACAGAGGAAGGAAGTCTTTTGGGGGGGAAAGGAAAGCAAGCTCTGCTCAGCTTGCACATCCCTCTCAGATACCTAAGGCATGGTTTTCCCAGTATAACTTAGAGTTCTGCCCTAAGTATCTAAACCCCATTAAATTCACTGTGTTCCACCCTAAGGGATCTAAGACAAATTAAACTCACTGTGTGTTTAAGATGAGAGCGAGAGGGAGAGGAGAGAGAGAGAGACCAAAGGTACTTAAAAGTAGGACCAAAGTTCGACATTTTCACATTACCATTCCAGGTCATAGGTCACGTACCTTAATGGATTTCATACTGCAGTTCTGGCCTGAACCCTTGAGTTTTGGTCAAAATGAGTCCAAATCTATCATACTGAGAGGAGAAATGATTGTTCAATTTTAAAGAATATTTAAACCCTCTTTTAAAGTATGCTATTTATTTTGCTTGCTTATGGGTCTCCCTGTATAATGTATAATTAAAAAAATCATTGGACCTTTTGGCTAGTGTTTGGCCACCATGAGGACGAGGGAAGAGTAGGGAGTGAGTCCCACTCCCGGCCAGCTTGGTATAAGCAGTGCTGAGAAGAAAAAGAGAGCCAATAATGTCCAACACCATGGGTATGGAAGAAGAAAAGGAGCTCAGAGAGGTGGAAGGAGATACACAGGCAGCCGGGAGTTAGCAGATACCTCATGCAGAGCATGTAGTTTGTCAAATAATGGGTCCCAGGGCTGGGAACAACCCCGAGTCTTCCCCAGGGAGGGCAATGTGCACGCGCACGCATGCACACATCACTTCTGGGATTAAATTTGATCACAGCACCTGTCCTACATTCTCTTATGGATTGATTTGCGGGCTTAATCAAATGATGTTAAACCATCAGTTCAATTTAACAGTATACAGAGTGACAAACCAAATAAAATGAAAATGTGACCAACTATAATAAGTATAAATGAGCTAAAGAAATTGCTAAATGGTACAGAAGTTAGGGAGAGAAAAATTGATTTTTAACTTTATCTTGTAGATAAACTGATGTTTTGCATAAACTAGGCTAGATACCAAGCCATAAAATGTCATTTATTCCCTCCTCAAAACATTTTAGAAAGCTAAGATTATTTACTGGTTTAGCAAATTGGTGTGGGATTTGGCCAGTATGTAAGATTTTGCACGTAAAGCTCAGAGAGTGGCCACCAAAACAGGTAGTGATACAGTAAACATTTATTTGAACAGTATTAGAGCCAAGCTGTGCTCTAAACATTTTAAAATACATAATCTTGTTTATTTTGGTAACACATGTTTAGGTAAATATTACTATTATCCTCATTTTACAGAAAAGAAAACTGAAGCACCAAGGCCCAACAACTGGCTCAAAGTCGCCTTGCTAACAGGTTGATATCTGTGCTTCTGCCCCAGAGTCCCTCCGTTACTGTGCTTTTGATACCTTTGACAGTGCCATTGAAAGCAATAATGATCAGCATGCTTTCCAGTTGGAAGAGGTTTCTATTGCTTTTCCCCACAAACACTTTAAGACACTTTGCAAACACCGCTGGCATGTCCTCAGGAGAATTGCAGAACATCTAGAGCCCATGTGCTAAGATGAAATTCTGAGACAAATTTTAACCTACAAGTAGGTAGATAGTCATTTTTGTCTGTTATTGGACCAAACTATTGAATACTAGTATTACTAAGCTAATTCAACCCTTATTTAGGTCTTATGCCAGCCAATGTTTGAAAGCTATTTTCAAAGAAAGATTTTTTTTAAACCTTTACCGCGTTCTATGTTATCTCACACTAATTTAAGCTTGTCAATCATCCAAGCTCTAAATCCTAGTTAGAAAGAGGCATTATATATATAAAAAAAATACACACAAATGTGTCTGTTTACACATACCCAGTCTTACAGATGGCTACCAGGTACAAGAAGGGTGCCCAGAGGCTGTGCTTATATCTGTCAGCTCTGATATCATTTTAACTGCCTGTTCACCAGGAATATACTGCTTTGTTATGAAATGCTTTGTACTCAAATTATAAAATCACGAGACCTTCCATATGTGAATTCTATTATTCTTGCACTCTACCCCCTAACCCCAGGACATGTATCTTATAAGTAGATGTGATCTGGGTAGTAAAAAGAGATTGTCTGCCCTCATGTCTTAATTCTCCTAGACATCCTTGACACTGTCTTGGATAAAGAAACCAGGAACAACTTAGTTTAATGTATTTGTTTGTCTTACTTATGCCTGATTGGAGCAATTGAGAAAAATTACATTCATAAATCTTCTTGCCAGGATAATTAATTATGCATGAAATACTCCAAGCTGCTTCTCATTTTCATTAATGAAGCAGATTATCTGCAAAATAAGATGCTGAAGATGCTGCTAGAGCTGAAAAGAAAGGTCAGATGCTCATCTTTAAGTGTAAAACAAGGGCACGTTTTACAGAAATGTGCTTCTGTATCATCAGAAACATGATGATACAGAAAGAACACACTACGATTATGTCTACGAGACTATTGCATCCCGATTAAGATAGAAATGTATTTGGGTTTTATTTATTCTTTTCCTGCATTTGATGGAAATCTTAAGTTGCACCATGCTGGTCACTTCATACCCTTTCCAAAGGAGAATTAGCTGAATTATTATAGCTCAAAAGCATTAGACCATAAACACTTAGAAATAGAGAAGTGCCAAATGTACCTTTTAGTAAGTAGCCCTTGTGAGAAAAGACAAGACTCATCAGATATTCCGACATCCACATTATTATTCATCATTCATCTTTGTTCTAATTCTGCACTTAATTTCTCTTTTCTTTTAAGTGATTAACATGATTGACAAAGCTGATATTCTATTAAGAAAGTTTGGCAGCTTCTATGTTCCCTTAAAGTAAGTACAGAACTGACAAAAACCCTTTGCTCTCTAATAAAACGTGGTTCCACAGTGTTCCGGGATTGTCAGGTGGATCATCCATTTACATGATCATCATAAAACCCAAACTAACACAGCCACACGAGTGTGGTGTGCCTTTATTTACCACTGTAGGATCAATAAAACTTTAGAATAAAACATTCAGAAAAACTTGGGAACTCAGGTAAGATAATTTATGTTTATACCTACCTGGACTTTAAAATGTTTCCTGGTTGACATAATTATCAGCATAAATTATTGTTTATAATATGAAGAAACTGAAGAGATGCTACTTCATAAAGATATGGTTTAAATTATTGTTAAAGATATTGTTATTTTCAAATAGCAGAATACAACATGTATTACTATATCATTAAAATTACTTATTCTGCTTTTGACACAAGAATATATCTATGATTTGTTCAATTTAATAAAAACTTAGGTTATAATACAGGAGTTATAGGTTAATCCCATTAGTTTTTGTTTGTTTAGTTGTTTCCTCAGTAAATGCGGGAGTGCCTGTGACTACACTCATGCTTGTATAAGTCTGGAAGGAGTTAGTGTGCCAAAATGCTAATGGCAATCATTTACAAGGAGAGTGATCACTACATTTTGAACAAATGAGCATTAGTAAGTCACAAGCAGGAAGAAATACTAGTATCATTTTGTTTTAAACTGTTATTTCAGTGCCCATTGAACAAAGATGACTGTTAAGATTATAAAAGTGACATTTATTTGATCATATCCTATGAACTCAAAATAAATAGTGAGATTGGCCTTTAATCCAAGACCAGTCTTCACTTGAGTCTGACGGTAGAGGGGCTCAAAGTTGGCCAGTATGTAACATGTAATAATTGCTAATAGGAAGATTCTTCACTTGAGCATGATGGTGATGCAGGACAAGGCGGCCCCACAACCTGCTGCCTTGGCCCTGGTGGTGCTGATGCTGTGGCGGATGGAAGAAAGAACCAACTTGCTGGAAGGGCGGGACACCTGTGGTGGAGACACTGGCACCTTGCTGTCTCCTCCCCATGCTCTTCCGGCTAGTCCATTTCTTGGATGGCACCTTGCTGTCTCCTTCTAGTGCACTTCTGACTGGCCAATGTCATGTCAGTTTCCAGGGCCTGAGCCTTCATTGGACAGCTGGCTATAACTAAGAAGACCTATGCTCTAAGAGTTCCAGCAAAACAACCCCCTGGGACTATATAAACCCCTGAGCAGAGAGCTTAAACACAGACCTTGGTGGACCTTGGAGAGGGAGTAGGATAACTTGTTCCCCCCCTGGGTCCTCTCTGCCAGGAGGTTTGGTTCTTGTAGTTGTTGTAATTCTGTTTCTGTAAATAAATCCTGACTTACCACTACTCCTGTGGTCCTTTGATTCCTTCTTTGAATCAATGAGACCAAGAACCTGAAACTCAGGTATCAGTGGTACAGAGGCTCAGAGTTGGAGAGTACGTAATATGTAACAGTTACTAACAGGAAAACAGCAGTTACTCTGTGCTGGAAACTGTTCTAATTACTTGACATAAACTAACTCATTGAATCATCTTAATAACACTTTGAGGTAGGTGCTATTATTATTCATTTGTACAGAAAACTGAATTTCAGAGCCCAGCCAATAGACTGGCCCCCAAATCTGTGCTCTTACAAGAATAAAGAGAGGACAGATACCCATATTAATTATTCCAGCTTGTGTGAGTGTGAAAAAATATAACATGTGTGTTTTAACATTAAGAGTCGAAATGTTGGCTCGGTGCTTGTGGCTTAATGGGCTAAGGTGCCAGCCACGTACACCTGAGCTGGCGGGTTCGAATCCAGCCCAGGCCTGCCAAACAACAATGATAGCTACAACCAAAAAATGGCCGGGCTTTGTGGTGAACGGCTGTAGTCCCAGCTACTTGGAAGGTGGAGGCAAGAGACTCGTTTGAGCCCAGGAATTGGAGGTTGCTATGAGCTGTGATGCCACGGCACTCTATCTAGGGTGACAGCTTGAGGCTCTGTCTTAAAAAAAAAGAGTTGAAATGTTATATTTAAGGAAACAACTACCTCACTTACTGACTGATTATACTTAAAATTTTATTCTTCTAATTATAACTAAATTAGAACAAAGCAGTCCTTTGGTTCAAGGACTGCTAGGAATGGCATCTAAGTTGAAGCCTTGTTCTCCTAGCTACAAATGTGTGTCTTAAAGCCTGTCCACGGCTATTACAGCCTCTGACAAGTAAACAGAATTAGGAGACTCCAACACATATAACAATAATAATGCTAAACCCAGGGGAAAGAACCTGTTTGGATGGGAAAGAAATCATAAATTGTAAGCCTTAACCAATGGAGGGAGGATAAGGAAACTAACATTTATTAAGTACCTTTTAAAATGCTAGGCATTATGCCTACAAATTTTGTACATATTTCCTTTAATCTGTAGAACAACTCTGTGAGTTAAGTGTTGTTCCCAATTTAAAGATGGGGTGCATTAATACAGCAATAAGATACCATAATACACCTATTAATGTGGCAAAAATCTAGAACCTTGACAACACCAAATGCTGGCAAAGACACAGAGCAATAGGACATCTCACTATTGCTGATGGGAATACAAAATACAGTCACTTCTCAAGACAGCAGTTTCTTTAAAACACTAAATATATACTAGATTGTCTATTGGCTTCATATTAGAATTGAGATCTAATACAAGACCAAACATCCTCATAAGAGAAAAACTCACTTCAAGGTGGGGGGCATGGGAGCCAGGGAGTGGAAAAAAGGGAGGGGGATGGGGGTCACCTTGTGTGACATACCTCTTAAGGGTGGGACATAATTATAAGAGGGACTTTACCTAACAAATGCAATCAGTGCATCCTCATTCTTTGCACCTTCAATGAACCCCAAACAATAAAAAAAACCAACTAAACATATTCTTACCATGTGATCCAGTAATCATGCTCCTTGGTTATTTGCCCCAATAAACTGAAAACTTACATTGACACAAAAAGCTGCACTTGGTGTTTTCTAATAGTTTTATTCATAAGTGCCAAGATTTGGAAGCAATCGAGATGTCTTTTAGTAGGTGAGTGGATGGACAAACTGTGGTACATCCAGACAATGGAATATTATTCAGCACTAAAGAGAAATGAACTACCAAGTCATGAAACAACACAGAGGAAACTTAAACGCATGTTGCTAAGTGAGAAATGCCAATCTGGAAAGGCTACTGCAGCATGACTCTATGACATTCTGGAAAGGGCAAAACTATGGAGACAGTGAAAAGTTCCGTGGTTGTGGGAGGTTGGGGAAGGAGCAATGAACAGGCAGAGCACAGAGGGGTTGTAGGGCTGTGGAAACATTCTGTGTGATGCTGTAATGATGGCTATCATACATTTAACCAAACCCACAGAGGCACAACACCAGCAGAGCTCTCTCCGCATCATCTCTCCTTAAAAATTTCTTCCACTTAATCTGTATAGATTTGAGCATGGGATTGTGGCAATGAGAAATGTTGCAATAAATATCCCATCCATTTGAGTTGGGGGGGTTTGTAAAGAGAGTTCTGTCGGCTCTTACCTTGAAATGATCGGGATGGAAGGAATGCGTGCGAGCATGGTGACAACCGATCAGCACTGTGCCTGCTGCTTGAGTAATGAGCTCTCAGGAGCCTGTAAACCCATCAGCCCCCAAAGCCCGCTGTCCACTCATCACCAGTCATGGGCCAAGCTCACATTTCTTCACTGGCACCAGATTACTCTTCTAACAACATTATCTCTTATTTGGGAATGACATTTTTTTTTTAACTGATGGTAGCAGTAATATCTAGTAAAATTCAGCACCATAATGCCTAAGCAACTTCCAAGAAAACTGCAATTACCATTTCATAATGTTAAAGAAACATGTCTAAAAGTAGGGACCTGGAAGGAAATGAGAATCCAACAACAGGGCACCATCCTTTCCAAACTACCCGTGGGTGTTCTTCCAGTTGTAAAATCAGTATTACAATGAAAGAAAATTAAAATTTTTTTGAATATTACTTACTTGTGAAAACCATGGCAGTTTGGATGAAAGGCCTTGGAACAAAAATCAAAGGACTTGACCATGAAGACTGAGCATGTCACAAGGCAGGACTAATCTACATAACGACTATCAGCCAGATGCCCCTCTGGGTTACCTGGTTTTCTTGCTGGTTCCACTGGCACATCTGCAGAACCTGACCCAGTTCTTGCTGCTGTTGCTTCAGGCACTTGTCTAATCCCCGTCTTCTGTCTTGCAGAAGTTCAAGGAGGCTGTCAATCTTCAGACAGCTGCTGTGCGCTTCTTGAATCAACTCGGGATTCACATTTGGTCCATCACATTTGAATTGTTCTATGAACTCAGTGAGTTGTTGACTTTTGTTTAAAAGGGCTAGAGATCGTTCTAAGAGCTCTAGAAGAAAATTGAAAAGAAAAAAGAAAGGTGAAATGAGCAAGCTTTTATATAGTAACATTTAGACTCTACATTATAATACGAAATACACATAACTTTTATGTTAGCAAATAATAAGCTGTACTGTAAGGAATTTAAATGTGTAAACATAAACTTAAAGAATACTTACTTAAAGAAACAACTTAAAGAAATACTTTAAGAATACTTAAAGAAACAAGTGGTCATTCATACTGGCCTAACAGGCGTGGTAGCTCACGCCTGTAATCCTAGCTCTCTGGGAGCCTGAGGCTGGGGGATTGCTTGAGTTCAGGAGTTCCAGACCAGCCTGTGCAAAAGCAAGACCATGTCTCTACTAAACATAGAAAAAGTGAGGCAAGAAGATCACTTGAGCCCAAGAGTTAGAGGTTGCTGTGACTCCACAGCACTCTCCCCAAGTCAACAGCTTGAGACTCTGTCTAAAAATAAAAAACACAGTTGCTATAGCACTAACTGCCAAATGATAGAATGGTAAAGTTCAGTGATAGCATGATTCAGTATAAGAGTGGAAAGATGTTGGGGTTTTGACACACCTTCAGTCAGCTTTTTTTTTTTTAGATGGAGTCAAAAATTTGTGCCCTTTGTAGAGTACAGTGATGTCATAGCTCACAGCAACCTCAAACTCTTGATCTCAAGAGATCCTCTTGTCTCAGTATCCCAAGTAACTAGGAATAGAGGCACCCACCACAACTATAGGATGATTTTTCTATTTTTAGTAGAGATGGGGGTCTCACTTTTGCTCAGGCTGGCTCAAGTCCTGAGCTCAAGCAATCCACTTACCTTGGCCTCCCCGAGTGCAAGTATTACAGGCATGAGCCACCGTGCCCAGCCCAGTTTTTAGAGTAGTTAAGTGTTCTACATTCTGAAGTGACTGGACTAAAACTAAATCTTAAAGGCTAACGCCCATAGTGTCCAAACAAGACCTCAGTGAATGTGGTGAGCCGGTGCCCAGATGTCAGGGACCATAGCACAGAAGAAAATGCTTGCTTAGTAAATAGGCTCAGCTTTCTGACCAGCCGTTGACATGAGGCAGGACAGGCCCTGGGTTCATGGAGCTTCCAATTGTTTTAAGAGTTTCAAGTAGAGATTTTTATGTGAAAGTTTCTGATTTTGAAATCTTCTCTACATTCCTACTTCTTTAATTTCAAACCACAGGGTAAACAAAACATAAATATCTGACAAGTGGGCCACCAGTCTGTGATCTGGAGTAAACAGCATTGTAGGTTTGGGTGACATCTTGTAGAACTGGGATTTTAAGCCTGAAAATTAAAGAGGCACCAAGGGAGAGAAAGTAGATGAGATGGAGTTGACACAATGAGGAGCACCCACACTTGGGGATCAAGTGGAGAAGCAGCTAGGAACTGGCCACTCCCCATCAGCCAGAAACCTAGGAGCTACCAAGAACACATCCTTCTCCCTTGTCCCACTACCATCAGCACCTACTGGTTTCATCCTCTGTCTCCCGCCTGCTGCTTCTCTCCATCCCCACCATGCAAACATCATCTGTCGCCTGCATAAGTGCAGCCTTTTCTTAACAGCATCCCTTCTCCAATTCATTTCTCCATTCTTCACACTTCAGCCATAGAAGAGATCTTCTCAGCTACACCGACACACTCACCACCTGCCCTTCCCCAAACTTACAGCAATGACTTCCCATTGATTCAAAGACAGACCCTCTCGTGGATTCTCAGGACTGGCAAGCTCTAGCCTTGATCTCCCTTTTCTGATTGTATTGACCTCTCCACGTTTTATGCCTACCCTCTTTAAATTCTTCACATGTGCTAGATTTCTTCTGCTCCTGAACTTCACTATTTCCTCCTACAGGGACAACATTCTCCTCAACCTCCTCCTTCCCTACTTTCATTCTACTCATACTTCAGGTATTATTCAGCTGTCAGTTCCTCAAAGAACAAACAAGACTGGACCAAATCCTTCTATGAAGTGTTCTCCCAGCACAATGTTCCTCTCATTCATAGCTCTTAAGATGGCTAGAACTTTGCACTTATGTGTGGGGTTGTTTGAGCAACATCTGTCTTTACCAGAGGCACAGTGAAATACAAAAATAGGGCCAGGACTGCCTGCCAGCACGTGCACAGTCACTGGCACAGGGGAGGGGTTCAATAACTTTTACAGGATGCTGAGGTGGGAGCAAATGCCAGGGGGAGAACGAGGAGACACACAGAGTCTAGAGATCAGCAGCTTTCCAGAGATATAAAGCAGAGAAGCTGCAAAGGCTTGGGATTTTGTGCTAGAAACCAGAGCCAAGTTATCAGGTAGAGAAGCGGAAAGATGACGACACTTGAAGGCAACAAATCAGGGCAAACAATGGGGCATTTGTTGTTAGGAGAAAAGAAAAAGCTAGGATAGTATTTCAGGGTTATCTCTGTTATTTTTTAAATTTTAGGCTGGGGAGAACTGTAAACAACACCCAAAGAGCAAGGACCTTGATAAGCATCGCGCTACTGAAAATGGCTTGAGCTCGAGCTAAAGTCCAGGTCTCATGACTTGTATCTCAGTGCTCTCCCGCAGCAGGCAGGCCACTCTCCTTCCACGTTCTCACTTTAAGCACTTAATTACACAGCAAGGATTTAGGCTGGGTAGTTGGGCCAGCTGTCTCTTGCAACTGACACCTTTTTTTTAAGAGCTAGAAGAGAGAATGAGATAAGTGAATATACTACCATAAAGAGACATTGAGATGAAAAGGAAGTAATCTGAAGTAGTTTATACCCATAATCTACATCTGTCCAATAGAATGTAGACAGTACTATCTTTTTTCCTTGTACTGTTGGGAGTCAAGAAGGCAAAGAAACAAACAACAAGGACAATACTGGACTTGAACTTGGACAGAAGGATGGAAGAATTTAAATGGGATCAGAAAAGTTGGGGGACACAGCATCATAATTAAACTCCTTGGAAAAAAGAGATGGAAGCAAACATGAACAAGATGGGAATGAGGAGGAGTGTGCAGAAGACTTGTCCATCTAGAACCAGTTCTTATGGGGATGTGAAAGAATCAACTGGAGAAAAGAGGTAACAGCCTGTTTGAGGGGGCCTTGCCCATGAGACAGAAGTGTAGTGATTTAGACATCTTAAAATAGTAATAACTACAACTGATTCTCCTTTTATATGAGGAGAAGGGGGGTTCCCCTTGTGCTGAAGAACATATTATATTTATGAACATCACACCCACCCACCCTCCATGGTAAATATATTGAGGAGCAAGGTTTCCACGTGGTATTTCTTCTCTTCCTTTGTGTAACGAGCTCTTACAGTATCCTTTTTATGTGAGGGAGGGAAACACACCTGTAGGTGCTCAGGGCATTGCAGACTGACAGTTGACCAGGTCAACATGCTCTATAAGAACATATACAATTAGCCAAAACTTCAACTTGCATCCTTTTTTCTGATTTTCTGTTTTAGCTTCTGCCACAACCACTGTCATGGTCTCACTAGGCAGATAGCCTCTGAGCCAAAAGTTAGCTGATGTCAGTCAGTTACCTGCTACCACAATGGTCAAAACGGATCCACTCCTTTCTGCCATGTCCCTCAGTTTCCCTCTGTTGGTTCCTTACATTTTACTGTTTTACAGTTTACATCTTTCTAGCTATTTATTCTATCCATTGGTCATAAAAAGTGCTATATTTTTCTGCAAGGGTAAACTGTCTAGATACATTGTGACCTTCAAGAATAGAAAATCTTTACAGTTAATTTCATTTAAAAATCCCAAAACCAGAGATGTTGGCGCAGATGTGAAGAAAAGGGAACTCTCCTACATTGCTGGTGGGAATGTAAACTAATACATCCATTTTGGAAAGACGTTTGGAGAATACTCAAAGATCTAAAAATAGACTTACCATTTGACCCTATAATTCCTTTACTGGGTATATACCCAGATGACCAAAAATTACAG
>CAUYON010081675.1:0-72463 GCA_963573935.1 Arctocebus calabarensis
GGCGCCGGGAGTCCTTCTCCTCCCCGCCGCAGCTCGCGCCAAAAAGCCTGGCCCGTATAGTCATTGGCCCTTCCTAAAAAGGTCACAATAAAGCCTATTGGCTGGTTTGAGCCTGGCCAGCCATGGCCTAAGATAACGTCACCCTCAACCGAACCTCCCCACCTGATGGGTTTCAAAAATTCCCCATAGTCACCTTCCGCTTAATGTGCGCCTGCGCGATGAAGACAGGTTCCGGGTGTGGTGTCTTCATTCCATTAGTTCTAGGTGTTACATGACACCACCCAAGGCCAATAAAATACAGCCACGGCATTCAAGCCTCACCACACCGCCGCCCCAACCAATGGAAGACTCCAGCTATATCCCGCCCTCTTTGCCTTCCCACGCCGGCGTAACCAGCCGATAGCCGGAACTTCAAACCTGCCTATCAGCAAACAACACGCTCCCTTATCCCGCCTCTTCCTCCCCCTGCTCACTTGTAAGCTTTAAAAACTGGCTTCCCGCTGCCATTAAACGGACCTTGACAAGAAACCTGCTTGGTCTTGTTCTCTCTTTCTCGCCCATTCTTTTTCAGGCTCGGTCCCCCTCGCCCCCACGAATAACCGTGTCCCGTGGGACGGGACAGCGGGCGCCTGTATTTCCAGCAACTTGGGAGGCAGAGGCAGGAGACTCGCTTGAGCCCAGGAATTGGAGGTTGCTGTGAGCTGTGATGCCATTGCACTCTCTCCAGGGTGACAGCTTGAGGCTCTGTCTCAAAAAAAAAAAAAAACGGTAAAAAGAAAAAACCAAAATGAAAATTTTTCTTATTTATGAACAGTGAATGGGGGTTAGAAACAGTGGCCCACACCTATAACCCTATCTTTTGGGGAGGCCAAGACAGTAGGATTGCTTGAGGCCAAGAGATCATGACTAGCCTAAGCAAGAACAAGGTCCTATCTCTCAAAGAAAAAAAAAGAAAGAAAATAAAAGAAAAAAATTAGCCAGCTGTTGCAGCATGCACCTGTAGTCCCAGCTACTCAGGAGATGGAGGCAGGAGTATCGCTTGAACCCAAGAGTTTGAGGCTGCAGTGAGCTATGATGAGCCACTACATTCTAATCCTGGTGATAGAGCAAGACCTTATCTTCAAAAACAAGGGGGTTGGAAATAGTGAATAATAATCCAAATAGATTATTAGCAACAAGAATATTGCTACATATTAAAAGACTAACATACAGTGACTAAATAGAATTCATCCCAGGAATGCAAAGATGGTTCAATTTTAGGAGATGTATTACTATAATTCATTGTAATGGTAGGTTGAAGATTGGGAAACCATATACATTATACAGACGCTTCAAAAGAATTGATAAATGTTAACATTCATTGAGATTATAAAGACAGAAAGAAAAATTCTTAATAAAATAGGAATAGATGGACACAACAAAACCAGGCTACACGGAGTACTGATGAGAATGTAGAGCAAGCAAGCAGAGCTCTCATACATCGATACTGAACATATAAAGCACTTGGGTGAAATTTTTGTACTTTCTTATAAAACTAAATATTTACTGACCTTGAAACTAAGCAATTGTACTCTTAGGTATTTTCCCCATGAGAAATGAAAGCGTATGCCCTTAAAAAGACTTGTACATAAATTTTTATGATAAATTTATCCCTATTAGCCAAAAACTGGAAAGAATCCAGATATCCCTCAGCAAAGACTTTTCAACTTAGTCCTCTTTCTACTATTTTGATTTTTGAATTTTTAAATGTCCAGGCATACCTTGGAGATGTTGCAGGTTTGGTTCCAGACTACTGTAATGAAGTGAATATTGCAATAAAGCCAGTCACACAAATTTTTGGTTTCCCAATGCGTGTAAAAGTTATGTTTACACTATGCTATAGTGTGTTAAGTGTGCGAAGGCATTATGTCTTTAAAAAACAAGTTACGTACCTTAATTTTAAAGTACTTTTATTGCTAAAATATCCAATCATCTGAGCCTTCAGCAAGTTGTAATCTTTTTGCTGGGTGAGGTCTTGCCTCACTTAACATCTGCTGTTGACTGATCAGGGTCATGATTGCTGAAGACTAGGGTGGCTGTGGCAATTCTTAAAATAAGACAACAATAAAGGTTGCCTTTCCTTTTTTTTTTTTTTTTTTTTTTTTTTTTGAGACAGAGCCTCAAGATGTCACTCTGGATAGAGTGCTATGGCATCACAGCTCACAGCAAACTCCAATTCCTGGGCTCAAGCGAGGCTCCTGCCTCCACCTCCCAAGTAGCTGGGACTACAGGTGCCCGCCACAATGATTAGCCATTTTTTGGTTGCAGCCATCATTGTTGTTTGGCAGGCCCGGGCTGAATTCGAACCCGCTAGCTCAGGTGTACATGGCTGGTGCCTTAGCCTGTTGTGCAGCAGGTGCCGAGCCAAAGACTGCCATTTTGATTGACTCTTCCTTTCACAAAAGATTTCTCTGTAGTATGTGGTGTGCTGTTTGATAGCATTTTACCCACAGTAGAAATTCTTTCAAAATTATAGTCAATCCTCTTAAAATCTGATGTTATTTTATCACGTAAGTTTATGTAATATCCTAAATCCTTTGTTGTCATTTCAACAGCGTTGACAGCATCTTCACCAGGAATAGATCGCATCTCAAGAAACCACTTTGTTTATTCATAAGAAGAAACTTCTCATTCATTAAAATGTTATCATGAGATTGCAGCAATTCAATTACATCTTCAAGCTCTGCTTCTAATTCTAGTTCTCTTGCTATATCCATGCACATCTTCAGAATTTCCTCCACTGAAGTCTTTAACCCCTCAGGATCGTCTGGGAGGGAATCAGCTTCTTCTAAACTCCTGCTTATGTTCATACTTTTTATCTCCTCCTGTAAAAAATAAATGTTCTTAATGACATCTAGAATGGTGGATCCTTTCCAGAAAGCTTTCAATTTACTTTGGCCAAATCCATCTAAGGAATTACTATCTATGGCAGCAATAATCTTAATCATGAGACAACACTTATCTCTTTATATACCTCCATCAGAGCTCTTGGGTGAATACACATTATCAATGACCAGTAATATTTTGAAAGGAATTATTTTTTCTCAACAATGGGCTTAAAATATTTAGTCAACCATGCTGTAAACCAGTGGTGCTCAACCTTCCTAATGCTGCAACCCTTTAATACAGTTTCTATGGGTCATGACCCACAGGTCGAGAACAGCTGCTGTAAACAGATGTGATATCAACTAGGCTTTGTTTTTCCATTTATAAAGCACAAAATGCAGGCAGAGCAATTTTGTTTTGGAGGGTTTTGTTTATTGTTTTTTCTCTTCTTTCTTTCTTTTTTTTTTTTTTTAAGCTGGGGAAGGAAGCTCATGTATAGTCCCAGCTGGTCTAGGCTAGTCTTGAACTCCGGGCCTCAAGTGATCCTCCCACCTCCCAAAGGTGGTTTACAGGAGTAAAACACCAAATCCAGCAAAGATTTTGCAGAATTCCAAAGGGATCTAGAATTTTTGGAATGGTAAATGAGCATTGGATTCAATTTAAAAGTCACCAGCTGCTGTTAGGGTCACCAGTCCCTAACAAGAGAGTCAGCCTGTCCTTTGACTTTATGAAGCTGGGCATTCACTTCTATCCAGCTATGAAAATGTAAGATGGCATCTTCTTCCAACAGAAGGCTGTTTCATCTACATTGAAAATCTGTTGTTTAGGCCAGGCACAGTGGCTCACACCTGTAATCCTAGCACTCTGAGAGGCTGAGTCAGGTGAGTCACTTGAGCTCAGGAGTTCAAGACCAGCCTGAGCAAAAGTAAGACCCCATCTGTATTAAATATAGAAAAAGCTAGCCAAACGTGATGTTCTCCCAGCTACTTGGGAGGCTGAGGCAAGAGGATCACTTCAGCCCAAGAATGTGAGTTTGCTATGAACTATGATGATGCCCTCTACTCTACCCAGGCAACAGAGTGAGACTTTGTGTTGAAAAAGAAAAAATTTTGACTCTGTGCCCATAGCACAATGGTTATGCACCAGCTACATACACCAAAGTTGGCGGGTTCGAACCTGGCCCAGGCCAGGTAACCAGCAATGACAACTGCAACAGAAAATAGCTGGGTGTTGTGGCTGGCGCCAGTAGTCCCAGTTACTTGGGTAGTTGAGGCAAGAGAATTGCTTGAGCCCAAGAATTTGAGGTTGCTGTGAGCTGTGATGCCAAGGCACTCTACCCAGGGCGACACAGTGAGACTCTGTCTAAAAAAAAGCAAAAAAATTGTTGTCTAATATAGTGACCTTCATCAATCATCCTACCTGCATCTTCTGGATAATTTACCACAGCGTCTACATCTACACTTGCTACTTCACTTTGCATTTCTTCTGTTTGCTTATTTGGTTTTTTTGCAGTTTTTGGCCAGGGCTGGTTTTGAACCCACCACCTCCAGCATATGGGGCCAGCGCCCTACTCCTTTGAGCCACAGGCACCACCCTTTTTTTTTTTTTTTTTTTTGAGACAGAGTCTTACTTTCTTGCCTTCGATAGAGTGCGGTAGCATCACAACTCACAGCAGCCTCCAACTCTTGGGCTTACGCAATTCTCTTGTCTCAGCCTCTCGAGTAGCTGGGACTACAGGTGCCCGCCACAACGCCCAGCTGTTGCAGTTTGGTCGGAGCAGTTTTAAGTTATGGAGATGGCTTCTTCTGTTGTTCCAAGCTAGAGTGCTGTGGCCTCAGCCTACTTCACAGCAACTTTAGGCTCCTCCTGCCTTAGCCTCCTGAGTAGGTGGAACTACAGGCACTCAGCACAACACCCAGGTAATTTTTGTATTTTGTGTTTCAGAATATCAGAGGAATCTCAGATTTTTACATGCTTTCCACATTAGGCTTAATCATTTCTAACTTTTGATTTAAAATGAGAGGCAAGCAAATCTTCCTTTTACTTGAACACTTAGAGGCCATTTTAGGGTTATTAATTGACCTAATTTCAATATTTTTTATGTCTCAGAGAATAGGGAGGCCTGAAGAGAAAAAGAGAAACCAGAGAAACAGCTGGTCAGTGGAGAAATTAGAACACACACTGCATTTATGAATTAAGTTCACGGTCTCACATGGACATGGTTTGTGGTGCCTCAAAACAATTACAACAGTAATGTCCAAGATCACTGATGACAAATCACAGGACTAGATACAATAATCATGAAAAAGTCTGAACTGTATTGAGAATTACCAAAACGTGATACAGAGACACAAAGTGAGAACATGCTGTTGGAAAAATAATACTGATGGTTTTGCTTGCTTGTAGGGTTGCCACAAACCTAAAATTTGTAAAAATCAAATTATCTGCAAAGTGCAATAAAGCAAAGGTCAATAAAATGAGGTATGCCTATATTACCAGTCCCAAAAATAAAACTGAATTTAAAAAGCAAAAAGAAGAAAAAACATGATATTGAACTAAAGGTGCCAGTGAGAATGATCTTTAGGTCTATTATTAACTGGGAACAGCAAAGTGCAGATGCTACTACTTACTTGGGAAAGTGTATGCACTGAAAATATAAGCCGTCTCCAAAGTTACACGCATCCAACTTACATACAACTTGCACTTATGAACAGAGGCTATCAGTAAGTCCCCGAGTTACAAAAACCTGACTGATGTATGACTCACACTTATGAAGGGAGGCTATTACAGGTAATAGGTAAATGTACCTGTTCCAACTTACATGTAAATTCCACTTACAAACAAACGGACAGAACCTCTCTATCTGGTTAGTAACCCAGGGACTGCCTGAATCTGGGGTTTCCTCTGAAAAGGAAACTGGAAATGTGGATAAAAAAATTACTTCTTATTTTATGAGCAGGGTACAGGGGCTCATGCCTGTAATCCCAGGGCTTAGGGAGATTGAGACAGAGGACAGCTTGAGCCCAGGAGGCTGCTGTGAACTGTGACCACACTACTACAGTGACAGCGCAAGGTCCTGTAGTATTTGTTTTTTATCAAGTCAGTACAACATAATTTCGATTCTTTCATTCCTAGATAAAAATCACTGGCTGGAATCACTAGGATAGAATCAGCAGAATCCCACAAAAGTCCATAGAAACACGGATAGAGAACTTGCTGATGGAATAAGGAGCTTGCTGGTCGGAAAGGTGCCTGCTTGCTAATATTCAGCAACCTATACGCCCCATTTGGCCGGACACTGAGCTTTGGGAAAGGAGCAAGACTTCAAAGTCAAGTCCACCTGGTCTCCAATCCTGCTTTTGCAGTTTACTAGCCGTGAAACCTCAGACAAATCCTTTCACCTCTCTGTGCCTGTTTTTTCATTCCTTAAAAGGGGGATTATTATGCTTGCCTTCTAGAACTTTTCTGATGATTAACTGCAAGCATGCAATTAAACAACCAGTGTTCCCGAACACTCTGGGCTACTCCGCAGCTTTGGAGAGGATTAAGGAGGGCTATCCCTGCTAATGTGAAAAGAGCTCCAGCCACATTTTTACAGGAAAAAATCAAGTAAGAGACCAAAATGAATACCAGAATTGTATTTGGGAGTGGAATGGGGGAAACCTGCATTATGTTTCCATTTGGATTTTTTTTTTTTAATCAAATAGCTTTGAGTATTAAAATGTTTGGCAAGCTACCTACCAGTCAGTAAACAATGGTTACCTCTGGAGAGATGGGAGAAGGAAAGGGTGGAGGTATTGTTTGAACTTTTTACAACTAGCATTGATCACGTTTTGATCTTCAAAGAAAAATACTTTTTAATTCGAAATTTAATGGAAATTCGGAATCAGGTGCAGACCTCCGCGGCGTCCCGGCTGGAGGCCGGGCGCCCATCCTCGCCCTCCCGCGGTGGCAGCGGGGGTGCAGGGCCCTGGCTGAGCCCGCCGGCCGCGCCGCTGCGCCATCAGCGCTGCCATCAGCCGCGCCGCGTGCGGCCCCGCGCCCCGCTGCTCGCGGCCGCGGGCCCCCGGCAGTAATAATGAGGCACAGCGCCGTGACCGCGGCCTTCGGCTGAGCCTCCACCAGCCGCGAGGCGCCGTATTAGCATTTTCGAGACCTTCCCGGTGTTCTTTTGTGCTCATTTTCCAGCCCAAATGCTCTGCACATCCCAGGCCGTGCGCAGAGCAGCGGGCCCACCGAGGCAGAACACAGCTGCCCTGGTTTTCACAGCCGCCGCCGCCACCGACGGGTCGTGCTACCCGGGAGACCTCTGCCTCCCGCCTGCCCAGACCGAGCTCTTTGCAGGAGTCATGTGAGGGAAAGAGAGTGGGGAGGGCAGGGGGCAGGCTGCACCCCAGAACTTGCCCTGAACAGGGTCTTGTAGAACCCAGGCAGGCTCCCCGCAGTCCCGGCAGCTCTGAGCTGCACACAGAGCAGAGCCTGGAGCCAGACCCGGAGGGCCTTGAGTCCTGGCTGTGCCGTGGAATATAGGGCCCTGGGGTACAAACTCGTCTATGTGAACCCCAGTTTCTCCACCTTTACAAATGGGACTAAGACTACGCATCTCAGGATTAAATATTTACGAGGCACTTATCTCAGTGTTTAATACATTATCTAAGTTATTCTTCAAAACCCCTGGGAAATGGGTATTAATGCCATCAGAGTAAATGGGGTTCAGAGGGGTAAGGTCCTGCCAGCCAGGAAGCTACTCCACCGGGTGGGAGGATACAGCCTCCCAGAGCAGCAGTTTTCTTCTCGAAGGTAGGCTGAGGCTTGTGCTTTGTATGTAACTACAATTTTCTGGTTCTAGAAGGATCTCAGGGACCAGCAGATTCAAAGAGGCTGAAGAAGCCTGCACCTGGGAAGATGCATTTTTTTTCTTTTTTTTCTTTTTTTTTTGAGACAGGGTCTCAAGCTGTTGCCCTGGGTAGAGTAACATGGCATCATAGCTCACAGCAACCTCAAACTCTTGGGCTCAAGCGATCCTCATGCCTCAGATTTTCTATTTTTAGTAGAGACAGGGTCTTGCTTTTCTCAGGCTGGTCTTGAACCTGTGAGCTCAGGCAATCCATCCTCCATCCGCCTCCTCAGCCTCTCAGAGTGCTAGGATGACAGGTATGAGCCACTGCACCTAACCTGGTGAGACATTTTTTTTTCTTTTTTGGACAGTCTCACTTTGCCACCCTTGGTAGAGTGCTGTGGTGTCACAGCTCACAGCAACCTCAAACTTTTGGGCTTAGGTGATTCTCTTGCTTCAGCCTCTTGAGTAGCTGGGACTACAGGCACCCGTCACAATGCCCGGCTATTTTTTGTTGCAGTTTGGCCAGAGCCAGGTTCGAACTTCCACCACCCTCAGTACATGAGGCTGGCACCCTACCCACTGAGCCACAGGCACTGCCCAGGGAGACACATTTTAAAAAGTTAAGAAGTCCTGAAGTTGGCTCAGTGCCTGTGGCTCAAGTGGCTGCGGCACCAGCCACATACACCAGAACTGGCAGGTTTGAATCCAGCCTGGATCCGCCAAACAACAATGACAACTACAACTCCCCCCAAAAATAGCTGGGCATAGTCCTAGCTACTTGGGAGGCTGCGGCAAGAGAATCACTTTTTAAGCCCAAGAGTTTGGGGTTGCTGTGAGCTGTGACGGCTCAGCACTCTAACCAGGGCAACAGCTTGAGACTCTGCCTCAAAAAAGAAAGAAAAAGTCCTGAAGTTCAGGTGTATGTGTGCTTTTACTTACTGCCCAAGTGCCAGACAAAGAGAGTGGCCGCCTCTTTCCACTCCTACAAACCCTCACACCCAGTCATTCATGCCAGAATTATGTGCTAGGCACCTGTGAAAACTCACTGCAAAGCCACAGTGATGAAGACAGTGTGATACTGGCATAAAGATAGACATAAAGATCACTGGGATAGATTTGAGGGTCCAGAAATAAACTCTTGCATTTACAGTCTAAGGCCAGTCTTTTTAACAAATGGTGCTGATACAACTGGATGGCCACATCACCCTATATAAAAATTAGCTCAAAATAGATCATAAACCTAAATGTAAGAGCTAACACTATAGAACTCTTAGAACAGAGGTTTTCCACCTGTGGGTCGTGACCCACAGTAATGGTATTAAAGGGTTGCGGCATTAGGAAGGTTGAGAACCACTGTCTTAGAAGAAAACACAGGGATAAATCTTTGTGAACCTCAGTCAGGCAATGGTTTCTTAGAGATGACACCAAAAAGAAAGAAACAAACAAAATTAACAAAAAAGAAAGAAAAAGATAAAATACTTCAAAATTTAGAACTTTTGTGCTGCAAAAATAAAAGTGAAAAGAAAACCCTCAAAGGGGTAAAAAAAAATGCAAATTATGTATCTAATAAGGGATTTATATCCAGAATATATAAAGAACATTTATAAGTCAATAGAAAAAAGCAAATAACTGAATTTTTATTTATTTATTTTAAGAACTAAATTCTTTAATGGGGGAAAAATTAAATAGACTTTTCTCCAAAAATCTATGTAAATGGCCAATAAACATATGAAAAAATGTTCAACATCATTTATCATTAGGGAAATGCAAATCATACCCACGAGAATGATGTAAGCTAAAAGGCAGGATGTGGACAAATTGGAGGCTTCGTGCACTATTGGTGAGAATGCAAAATAGAGCAACCATTGGAAAACATTTTGGCTGTTCTTCAAAAAGTAAATAAAAAATAGAAAAGGTGGGCAGCGCCTGTGGCTCAGTTGGTAGGGCGCCAGCCCCATATACCGAGGGTGGCGGGTTCAAACCTGACCTCAGCCAAACTGCAACAAAAAAATAGCCAGGCGTTGTAGTGGGCGCTGAGGGAAGTAAAATTAGGCAGGTTAGGGGCAAGGAGCAATTGAGTTCCAAGCTGAAGGGAACAAACAGCATGTGTGAATCAAAAATCTGACAAGAGAAGAGGCATGATGGGGGCACTGGAGATGGTCCGAGGGCCAGAGGATAGAGCATGGGGGTCAGAAGCATGTGACAGGGCTGAAGGGCAGATCATGGGGCCACATTGGGAAGGGTCTTTGGGCTACAGTAATGAATTAGGGCTTCCTCCCAAGGACAACAGCCAGCCATGTGTCCCTCTCACTAGCACACACAGACCTGCACGGATCCAGACTCACACCGCCACATCTTGTCCCATCCCAGCTGTCCTACACCTACAAGGGTCCCCTTAACCTGGCCTGCTAGGATCTCTCAACATACCACTTTCTCTTACCTCTGCTAATGCTTTTCCTACTGCCTGGAACTCCCATGATGCCCCCATCTACCTGGCTGATACCTTTCCTCCAAGTTGCAGCCCAGATATCATAGCCTCTAGAAACCATTCCTCCAGCCTAGGAGAACTCCTCCCCACCTCTCTACTGGGCTCCCAGAGCCCCTGGAGTACCCCCACCCCGGTCCCTTAGTTTCTAACTCTGGATTGTGAACTGTGAGCTTCATGGGGGCAAAGGAGGGCCACTGTGCTCACGGTTGAGGACCCAGCACTGTCCCTGTACATCATAAGTGCTCTATATCTGTGTTGAACAAGTGGCTGGATGGAAAGATAAAAGAAGAAAGAATAACTGGCTCCTCATGGGCGTTTCAGCTGTGGCCCGTGCCCTTCCCAGCAATGCCATCCGCATTTCCCTGAGTCACCGGCACACATGTCCAGACGTGCACTTCTCCTCTGAGGATATACACTCTCCTGTCAAGTGGTTATCAGTGACCTGCCTTACTTCCCCCCAGGGATTCTGTGGCTGAAATGGAGAGAGAGTGAGGTGAGTATTAAGCTGCAATCTTCAAACTCAAGTGTCCAATGTATACTTGTATGTTGTTTAAGCTTAAGCTCTGAGGACCCAGCCCTCCAAACCATGGGAAATTTAATCAGTTATTTTTAGGGCTCTTCTCTGCCCCAGGGTTGCTCTGGGATCCTTGAGGCTCATGCAGCACCAAGCCTCAGAGAAAAAGCTTCTGGTCAATTGTTCCCAAGATGCCTGGCGATCCCAGCCTCCCAGCCTCACAGCCCCTCCAGCCAGACAGACAGCTCTGCTACCTCCCTGAAGCTCAGCCAAACCTCTGAGGTCATGTTAGCTCTCCTGGTGTGGATCTTTGGAATTGCCTTGGAGGGACACTATCCTCTTCCATTCCATGTTTGGGAAAGCTGTCATCCCCCTTTCAGTGTTTTCTCAGGCACTCCCCACTCCCTGAGACACCCAGCAACATCTATGTAATGAGCGTTGGCTTTTACAGAAGAAGAGAGCCTCTCTTCAACCAACTCCTGCTTCACCCCATGTAAGAAGCCCTGACACAGAGGAATCTGAAGGGCTAGGCTACTGGCTTGGCACACAGGGATTGGGGAATTAGAAAAAAATCAAAATGCAATCATATGTCAAAAAAAGACTTTTCCACAAGCAGGCAACAAAAAGTTTCAATAGATTGTGAAGGGCCATGGCTTGGGTAGAAGTTACACCATGCCAAGCTAGCCTGTGCAGTGGTTCAGTTACCACCACATGCAGACAGTATCATTCAGGAAATGCCTGGCCATAGTAGGCCAATGTGGAATGAATGCAAGAACAGAAAGGTCTGACTTCTTCATTCCCAAACAGCAAACTTTTTGTACTTAACTATGGTCATCAAATTCAAAACATCACAGCTTGATACCTGACATCAGCCTTTGGGCCATCTCTGGGGTTTTTCTAAATTTCTTTTTTGGTTTATTTATCTTTGTATTTTTTGTTTTTTGTCAAGGCAGGATCTCACTTTGTTACCCAGGCTAGAGTGCAGTGGCATTGTCATAGCTCACTGCAGCTTCTGACACCTGTGTTCAAGCGATCCTCTTGCCTCCTGAGTGGCTAGGATTATAGGTGCCTGCCATACCCTGGGTTAATTTTTTTTATATTTTGTGGAGACAAGGTCTCATTATGTTGCTCAGGCTGGTCTTGAACTTCTGGTCTCAAGCAATCCTCCCACTTTGGCCTCGTAGAGTGCTAGGATTACAGGTGTGAGCCACTGCACCTGGCCTCCTCTTTGGTTTTTCTGTTATTCTAGACCCAGGGTAGCATCTTCGGTCTGCAATCCAGTGCCAGATGACAGAATACCTTCCCCAGCCATCTTGGGAATAACCAGATGGCAAATAGCCACTAACATTGAACTAGTCCTTTCCAATGTCAGGCACCCTCCTGTCTTTAATGCAGCATTTCATCTGTGCAAGAGCCCTCTTTTCACACTGGAAAAACCATTGCACAGAAGTGGGTTCCAACCTACAGCTGTCCGACCCCAGCGCATGTGTTCCTAAACACACTGGCACATACTGTCCCCAGCATGCCTACCTGTACATACATATTCTCAAAATGAGCTTCTTTCTATTATTAAAGAAATAAGCCTAGAAATTTACCTATTGTGGAAGAAACAATTGTGGGAACACAATTACCAGCTGCTAGCAGGAGTTGGCGGGGAGGGGCAGCACCGTCTCTTCTGCACAGCCAGGCCCAGGAGCTCCAGAGTCATAACAGCCCATTTTGGTGTGATAGTACCTTGCCACCACCTTCACTTCTAGGGCTGCCCTGTGGGTCTTTGGCTCAAAATACAAGGTTGAAATGAGCAGGTAGGCCAAACTGTGCCACCTCTCTTCTCAGTCATCCATAGGGCTTTACCATCACCCATAGGACCAGATGCTTAGCTTTTCCAGACCTGCTATGCAGTAAGCACCAGACTGTAGTCTTAAGAACTGAGTGTTGGGTGGCACCTGTGGCTCAAAGGAGTAGGGCACCAGCCCCATATGCCGGAGGTGGCAGATTCAAATCCAGCCCTGGCCAAAAACTTCAAAAAAAAGAGCTGAGTCTTAGTTTTCCTGTGACCTTAGCATGTTGCTCAACCTCTCTGATGCTTGGCTTCCTTTTCTGCAAAATGAGTCTCCACCTCCCATCCGCTCCAGCTCAGATGACTTGATGTCATGAATACCTCTGCACCTTGTCCCCGGCACATCCCCTCATACTCCACACAAACTGCTTGCCTTGCCCAGGACTTCCTCCATACCTTGCCTCTCCCTGGGCCTTTGCTCATGATACACCTTCCTGTGAAATTTTCTCCCCCACTTCCATCTCTACCCACCCAAATCCTACTTATTTTCCTAACTCCAGCCAACACATCACCTCCTCCAAGAAGCCATCTCTGATCCAAGAAGAAAGCCAGCTCATCCTCCTCTGACATCTCCCAGCATAACACCTGTGGCTCAAGGAAAACAGCTCCCTTACCCTGTCTTTACGGGGCTTTATATCCTCACAAGAGGCATTGTATTTGGGGGGTTAAGGGCACAGGTTTTGAGTCAAATCGAAGTAGGTTCAGATCCCAGTTCGGGCGCCTAGCAAAGTCCATCCTGAACATGACTAAACATTTATTAAATAAATAATCAAAAGCAGTTGAAGGCTGAGCACCTATGTTCATAGCAGCATTATTCACAAACGCCCCAAAGAGGGAAGCAACCCAGGTCCATCCACCAACAAATGAATACACAAAATGTGGTATTAACATATAATGGGATATTATTCAGCCTTAAAAAGGAAGGAAATTCTGACATACCTTATGACACTTGGGGACATTGGGCTAAGTGAAATAAGTGAGTCTCTAAAAGACAAATACTGCCTGATTCCACTCAATAATAGTCAAAGTCATAGAGATGATAAAATGGTGGTGGCTGGGGGAGGGGGAAATGGTGAGTTGGTGTTTAATGAGAGTTTCAGTTTTGCAAGATGCAAAGCATTCTGGAGACGGTGGTGGTGACACACAATGTGAATATACTTAATACTGCTGAACCTAACAACAACAAAAAGAGTAGTTTCAGACTGAACTCCTCAAGGGTCTTACTAGGAACAGACGCAGCTGAAAAAATATGCTTAAACTTTAAAGTGTTTGGATATAAATATTTTCCTAATGTCTGCAAGCCTACCCACATATACACACACTCAAAAAGAGCTCATTTGTCTTCTCCTTACCGCTCTGAAGGGTGACATAGAGATCATCTTCACCGGAAGGATCTGAACGACCCGCTGATTACAGGATAATATTCATACAATGAGGTTAAAAGCACTGGCTGAAAAGTTCTTTCATAAAACCTGCTACAGAAGAAGAGAAAATAATTTATGAGAACATGAACAATTAGCACTTTGTAAAAAAGAAATAATGCACTTAACTTGATCCCTATATTTAACATCAATTAAAGATTATCCTCATGAATGAAACTCGACCTGGAAATTAACAAGGGATTTAAATTGCATTATGCAAGCAAGAGAGAGAAGCCGGTGCACTGGTTTAGGGCTTCCAATATTCGGCTAGGATGGCATCTATACAATGAGCCCCAGCCATCTCCTCACATTTCTCTTAGCAGCAAGATGTTGCTGCAACATACAGGATCATTTGTTTCAGCACCAAAAAAATCCTGTGAAAAAAAATCCCTAGGTAGCTGCAAACATAAGGTTGGCACCTTTCATTTTCATTTTTAAAAAATAACTTCTAGGTCATTTTTTTAACCATAAAACTAACCAAGAGGTTCCCTTAAAAAGGACATCTTCACTGCTCCAAGACTTGAATCAGGATCGTTTCCATAGGGATAGTCAAGTGAATCTATAGGGCTGGGCTAGATCAGAAATCATATTCTGGGTCACTTGGTTCCAAGTCACAGAACATTTTACTTTCTAAAATGGGCAGCTTGAAGCATGTGAAATGGGTCTTAGAAAGCAAATGCGGACTGTAGCTATTTTTGTGTGGTTTTATGAAAATGTTACCATGCACTGAGCCAGACTCTGTGCCCAGCAACCTGCAAGTCACAAGGCCAGTTTTATTGTCTGCTTTTTCCAAATGAGAAGACTGAGACTGGAAGAGATCACTTACCCAATTTCCCACAGGCAGATCTGGGACTGGGAAATAGGGTCCTCTGTTTCCAGAGCTTGCTGGTATCCACTGCCCTTTACCCGTGGAGGGCAAGAATGACGGTGGAAGCACACAATCCTCAAAGAATACAAGCACGAGATTCCCCTGGGTACTCCAGAGCCTGTATCTAGAACAGAGACTGATTCTAGATGATCTCTGTGGTGAAGCACACGGCCACTTGCCAGGGGGCATGTCAGGCCACAGCTCTGATGCTGATTGCTAAGAATTGCCCCACTGAGAGGAAGCCCAGCTTTACTTGCTGTCTTTTAGACCCTCTGGAAGAAAGGGTCCTCCTTCACAGCCCAGAAAGTGCCCCCTGAGAGATTAGCCTTGAGTTTCATTGTTGTTGTTGTTTTGTTTTGTTTTTTTTTTTGTTTGTTTGTTTTTAATCACTGATGCTACATCCAAGCTTTCTGGTTATTGTACCTAGCAATGGATCTGGAGACAATTTAACTTTTTGCTGATTGAGTGAGAAAGACAGAGAGACTAGGCTCTCACAATCCTGTCTTGGTGTGTGTATGTGCAGAGCACAGGTTTTCCCATTGTTATCTTGGGAAAAGAGAAAGCAGATGTTAACCATTACCCCCTGAGAATTCACCTTGCTATGCTGTAAAATTCTGCAATATTAACATTCCAAAATCCTTCCACTGTTGTACGAGTCTTAGATGGGAGTGAATATTTGAGAATTCAAAAATGTGGAGAGGATGGAGGTGGCAGAAGTTTATTAAATTGGCCCAGGGCAGTTTTGACATTTGAAAGTTTCTCACACTCCAGGCTCTGGGCTGACTCCCAGCCAACTCTGCTGAGCAGCCTGTGTGTGTGTGTGTGGGGGGGGGTTCTCACTGGGTTCTCCTTTTTCCATCCTCGTGGAAGCTGAAGGGCAAGTATGGTGAGTCACCAGCTGGACTTGAGGACACACTGGGAGCAGGGCAGAGTAACAGAAAGAAGACAATCAAATATTAAATCCTTTTTTAAAGACAAATCATCCTAAAGCATCTTCTCTTTTGCATAAGCCAGCAATGAAACTTAGGAGCTCCTTCCTCTCATCTGGCCAGCCCACTGGAAAGTCAGAGACTTGGGGCTTATGTTTTTGGTTTTTTCTCTGTTTAGGGGGGGAAAAAAGAAGAAGAAGCAAAACCAAACATCCACTCATTGCAAAACTGTAACCTAATTTTAAAGGGTGTTTCCCCAACATACAAATGTGCTTGAAACAAAATAACTGCAGGTTTCTGTAACAATAGAGCAGAATGACTAAGTGCAGGGCTCTGAAATCAGAAGGAGGTAGGTGTAGGCTGGTTCTGCTTCTGTCCCTTTCCAGCTGTGTCACCTTAAGCAAGTTAATTAACATTTCTGTCCCTATTTCCACCTGTCTGCAAAGAACGGGAGTAACGTCTATTTTATAAGACTGATATGAAGATTAAATGAGATAGTGGAGATAAAGTGCTTTGTATCTAGCACATACTAGTACTAGGTGCCCCCAAATGTAAACTGCTGTACGTTACTATTCTTTTCATCAGAATTATTGCTGCTGAAGTGATGTTTAAGCACATTCGCACAAGAAGCAGTAGCATCCACCAGTCCTGCCCTGAAACCACAGCTAGGACTTGGTTTTCATCATGAATTAGATCTAAGTACCCCCTCACCCGAGTCCATCTGCAGAATAAAGGCTTCTTCTAACAGGAGGAGTTTCTCCTCCTCAAGGGACCCTACCCCTCAATACTCACCTTGGGGTTTAGATTTCAGAATTCCCAGCTACAGAAGACTTACATTTTAGAATAGAGAGAGAAAAAAGGCAAAATAGAATCTTATTCCTGTATTTAACTACACACCTCAATTAATGGAATTCTAAAATGTGCTGTCTTTTAAAGAAGAAATGATCCAACGCTCACCGTCTGCTTTCTGTCTCTTTCCGCGGGTAAATCGCTCCCTAACCCAAGTGCCACCCTAAGGAAACCCAGGTGAGTCTTGGTATGTCCTGAGCCTTGGGTTCAGCAAACACTTGAGTTTGTTGTAAGAGTGGCAGGACGTGTGTGCAAGATTGCTACGGAGCAGGATGAAACCGACAAGGATGGTCTCATTAACCCAAAATAACCGGCCGAATTAACTGACCCAGAGCTCATACCCCGGGTATCCGGGCCCAGGAGAGCTCCAGCAGCCTCCGCGCCGGTGTGGGAGGCTGAGCGCTCCCCGCAGAGGGAGCTGTGCAGGCTCTCCCCCGCCTGAGTAGACAGCCATCCATCACTTCAGCAGAGGCAGCGGTGGGGACGTGAACTCCGTCACCTCCTCCCCCTCGCCCCTCCCCAGCAGGCTCTGAGGAGCCGAGGCGGTGGTGGCAGCGCGAGGAACAGAACGCACTGCAAACTGCTTGGCTACTCCTGTGCAAGACTAACGCCGCCGACACAAGTTTTTCCATTTCCCCAAACAGCCTCTCCGGCTGCCAATAAAGACGGCTGCTCTTGGTCCTTGCACACCGTCAGAGGTCCTTCTTTGAGCCCCAAAGTGGGTTCAGACGGTGCTGGGGGCCCTCAGGGAGACCCACGGTCCCCCTCTGTTTGTGGGCTGGAAGGAGCCCCTGGCTAATTGCGCGGCTGTGTGGAATAATTACCAAGTGATTTGATGGCGGACCTGATAGGCGCTGGGTCCAAGTCCCCTTCCTCCCTATGCAACCTCTGAGCCCAAGGCAAGGTTAATGCCTCAGATCCCACATCCCCAGGCTTTCTCGGTGTGCGTGCTCTGCGCCATTGAGGCCTAAGCCAAGTTGACAGGCTCCGTTAGAGAGTGGCTCTGTACCCTGGAAATGTGATCTTATCGGGGGCATGTGGTGGGTACCAATTCCACTGACATGTTTGTGCCACACTACAAGCTGCTTTTCTAGGGGGTGACACATGACCCACCGCTCCCTGACTTCCCTCAACTGACCTCACCAGGTGGGACTGGACTGGGGAAGGCATGGCCCCAACAGCCCCCCTGTAGGGGAACAATGCTTTTGTAATGCCTGACCCTACTCCTAGCATGCACTCCGGAACAAAGTTTCAAATGCTTCTTCAAATCAATGCAAAATGTGGAACTTTGCGAGGACATTCAGATTTAAAGGAGAAAAGTCTTTGGAGCAGGCCTGGCAGCAGCAACACTCCTAAACTAAAAGACCTGGATGCCCCAAGCGACCTTTGCAAAGGCCTTCCCCCTCTAGGTCCCAGCGTTCCCACTTCCAAGGGCCAGGACGAGGTCCGTGTGCAGGTCTTTCGCTACCCAATGCCGGAAGAGGTTCAATAGGCCAGGCCAATCAGATTGAACCCCCTTCCACCTCGAAAGAAAAGAATCCGCCTCTTGAGAAGGAACTTTAACTGGAGAAGGGAGGTGAGAGAACCCTTTATAGACCCCATCTGCCCAGAAAGCAGCTGGAATGTAAGGTGTTTAAAGGCAGAGACCCTAGACTTTGAGCCTAAAGAAAGGGGCCAATGAAAGGAATCCATAAATTCATGCTGTGCACATACTCCAGAGACAAGAGGACTGACCCCTGCCGCCTAAGTTCCACCTCCCCTCTTGCTGTGGCAAAGGCAAGGTCCACCCCATCGCCGCCGCCTCCTCCACACACACAGATGCCACTTTCTGGTGACCGGGCCTGAGTCTGGAGGTGTGCCAGCCTCAGAGACGTGCCCTTTGCCGCTCACCCAAAGGTGCCGCCGTGGGGATGGGCAGGAGTGACCATCCCTGGGTGGAGGGGGCGTCGCTGTGGCCTGCGATCCCCACGCAGCTAGGGAGAGGATCCAAACGCGTAAGACAGGAAAGGGACTGGAAAGATTATTGTCAGATGGCCTCCAGCCGCTGCCTGCGCCCCAGGGGCCTCGCCCCACTCCGCCCCTCCAGACCCTATGTGCGCCCCCCAGCAGTGCTAGAGCCACCGCGCCCTCGCTCTGTTCCAGGCAGGGTATCCCAGGAAACTTCCAGCAACTCTGTTTTTCCTTTGGTCACTTGGACCTTGGAGGCCAGGCTTGGGTGACTGCGGCACCGCCTCCCACGGAGCAGCCCGCGGGGCCCCCTGCAGCCCCTCCGGAGCGCCGCCGCCGCCGCGCGAGCGGTGCGCCGCGGAGACCAAGGGTGCCATCTAGCGGGCGCGGCGGGAGGGGCCGTCGGGGAGCGTGGCGGCGGGGCGCGGAGGGCTCCTGGCAACCGGGGCGGCGCGGCCCGGCGAACTTCAGCGCGAGCTGCGCGGCCTAGGGCAAGTCCCCAGCTCGCTTTAAATCGACCCCCTTTCTCGTCGAATGAAGAAGAGGACCCGACTTTTCTGCTCGGGGTCGTCGGGAAACGCGAGCCCCGGGGCTGCGCACTGCCTTCCGCAGACCAGCCCCCTGGTCCGCGCCGCATTCCACTCTTGTCCAAGGGTATCTTGAGCTCACCCGGTCCCCCAAAGGACAATAATCTTTGGGGGACAAAGGGAAGTGGAAGGAGGAGGCGCTGGAGAAAGCCAGCAAAATAGGAATCCGCACCGAACAGCAGGATCCGTTTCTAGGAATTGTAAACCCAGAATTGTAAATAAAATGCTAATGATTTATTCGTGCTCAAACTCCGGGGGCTGCGTTGCAGCTTTTGAAGACAATTCCATTCCAAGCGTGGTTTTCCAGGAAGACAGACCTCCCCGCGATGCGTTCCAAGGGCTTCTCTCTCTTGCCATGGTCTGGAGTAGGGGACAGGCAGTGGTTCTCTGGAGAGAGCTGTTCGCTGGTCTTTCACTGACACCCAGGTGGCTGGTCTTTTTCCTTCAGTCCAATGAAATGCTGAGTTAGACCCCTCAGCATTCACCATTCATTCAGCAAATACTTCGCCATTAGCAGTACCTGCTAAGCCCTTAGCTGAACACTGATAGTCAAAATAGTCGTGAGATTCACATCTGGTGGGGAAGTTGAACAATCGCACAAATACATACATACTTAGGAATTACAGTGAGCGCAGGGTGGGGTTCGGGTGAAGGAGTACAAGCTTTTAGCTTCTGGGATGGATTCTATGAAAGTTCTAGGAGGCTGCAGGGGCCCTGAAGGAAAGGGGGAGGAGTGCAGGGTTCGAATCTGACCTTCTCTATGAGACTTGATGCCTTGTCTCCGTGTTGGTACTCAGTGGTCAGGGCCCCGGACACATACACGGAGGCAGGTGGGTTTGAACCCCGCCCGCGGCCAGCTAAACAATGACAACTGCAACAAAAACAGCCGGGCATTGTGGCAGGTGCCTGTAATCCCAGCTGCTTGGGAGGCTGAGACAAGAAAATTGCTTAAGCCCCAGAGTTTGAGGTTGCTATGAACTGTGACGCCACAGCACTCTGTGGTGTCTCAAAAAAAAGAGAGAGACTTGACTACGCTATATACTTTGAGGCATTTCTGTAAAGGATGAGCTTTAAAAAAATTAAAAAAGTAATTCAAGCAGTATGCGTTTGCATCTGCACCTTCAGTCGAAGGAGTAGCTTCCTGATGCATGACCCTCCTGGGTATGGTCACTGAGCACATTCCAGTGGAGGTGGAACACACAGAAGCTTTCCACTACATTCTGTCCATCCTGCCCTGCTGGCCACTGACCAGAGGCTTTCAGCTTTTGCTCCTGAGGCAGCAGGAGGTGCTCAAGAGCCCCCCAGCTCCTGGCTCAGAAACACTGGGAGAAGTTTCAATGGCCACAAGCTGTCCACCTCAGAGCCCAGGGACCTGGGGCCACCACATCCAGCAATCCTCAACTCTCTGCAAAAGCCCATCACAGGTTTTGTTTGTTTTTAATAAAAGATTCTCTTCCCTATACGCCTTTTATGTAATTTCTAAATGATGAGCCTCTGGTTAATACTGACCTTTCTAAGGTATTTTATGAATGTAAGACACAAATGTGCTAAGGATGATCAAGATTCCCGCTCCACTCACAAGCCAATGTTTTGCGTTTGGTGGGCCTCAGTCAGCCCACCAAGGAAACAGTTCCTCAGCCACTGGTTGCTGTAGATCCTACCGTTAGGGGAATTTGAGCATCCTGCAGAAACCTATACTAAATGATCTTTACAATTTTGTTCACTGGACAAATGTTTATGTACCTCCTCCTATAGACTGATTCAGTATTGGCCTTGGGGATCTAAGACAGATAAAACAACTCCTGCCCCAAGGGAGCTTACAGTCTAGGTCAGATGCCTTCTTGCAAAGTGAAGAATTCCAGGAGTCCCTCCCTATTCCCCACAGCAAGGAGATCCGAAATCCTACCTCTGCCATGCACAATCCTGTGTCCCTTAAATTAATGTATAGTTTGAAGGAATTCATGAAACAATCAGGAAGAAGAAAAAGGAGAAGGCTGGCAGAGGAGGAGGAGGGGAGGAAGAAGAGGAAGAGAGAAAAAGAAGATGGTACAATGCCGTGTCCCTTGAATTAGTGTATATTTTGAAGGAATTCATGAAACAATCAGGTCCTTGAAGAAGGGAAGGAGGAGGAGGAAGACATAGAGAAGGAAGAGGTATTTGGCCAAGGCAGCCAGGACCAAAGTAAAAAAAAGAACCAATGTCTTTGGGCTACCTTTGTAGCCTAGGCTGAACTATGTCAAGAATCACACAAGAGGGCAGCGCCTGTGGCTCAGTGAGTAGGGCACCGGCCCCAGGTACCAAGGGTGGTGGGTTGAAACCCGGCCCCGGCCAAACTGTGACAAAAAAGTAGCCGGGCATTGTGGCAGGCGCCTGTAGTCCCAGCTACTCGGGAGGCTGAGGGAAGAGAATCGCCTAAGTCCAGGAGCTGGAGGTTGCTGTGAGCTGTGTGACGCCACAGCACTCTACCCAGGGCCATAAAGTTAGACTCTGTCTTTACAAAAAAAAAAAAAAAGAATCACACAAGATTCTATTGGCCTTCTTAAAAATAATTCACAATGTTAGAATGTCCCAATGTTGGATCAAAGGAACAAGACACACAAGAGCACATATACACAGTATGATTCTATTTATATAAAACTTAAAGCAGGTAGTAATAAGCTATGTGGGTGTAAAATCATGGAGACAGCGAGGAAATGGTCATCACAAAAGTCAAGGTAGGGCTTATTTCTAGGTGCGAAAGGGTTGCGATAAGGAAACTTATACAGCTGGCAGGGCTCCATTTGTGACATCTTTGTGATTACAAATGTATTTGCTTATAAATTATTAAATATTTGCCAAATTTTATCGGGGTTTTATGTTCTTTTCTATATATGCAATAGCTCACAGTAAAAACCATGTTAAAAAGGGAAAAAAGGGAATATCTAGCCTATTTTCATAATGTGTTATTAGTTTCTCAAACTGAATTGTTTAGTTGGAGTAGCTTTACCCTGCCTGAGTTCTATACAGGGTGACCATAAAGTTCCAGTGCAACTTAAAATAGTGTGCAATTGCCTCAGCGCCTGTGGCTCAGCGGGCTAAGGTGCCAGCCACGAACAACTGAGCTGGTGGGTTCGAATCCAGCCCGGACCCACCAAACAACAATGATGGCTGCAACCAAAAAATGGCTGGGCATTATGGAAGGCACCTGTAGTCCCAGCTGCTTGGGAGGCGGAGGCAGGAGACACGCTTGAGCCCAGGAGTTGGAGGTTGCTTTGAGCTGTGATGCCACAGCACTCTATCCAGGGTGACAGCTTGAGGCTCTGTCTCAAAAAAGAAAAAAATAGTGTGCAATTTAATTGCATGCGAACTTTATGGCCACCCTGTATAACTGTTTGTATCAACACTTTGGTGGTTGCAACAGGCTCTAATTCTGACTCAGCCTTACAGATACAAGGAAGGTAAAGAGCTCATGCTAGGAGACTTGATCTCTAGTTCTGTAACATTACTAATCCACTATATTACCTTGGACAAGGCCCTTTCTTTTCTGGACCTCAGTTTCCTCTACTGCACAGTGAGAGAGGTTAGAAAGAATGATTTCACCCACCTGTGAGAGGTGCCGTCTGTGTTGGGCAAGGTTTTCCTTGTTCTAGAAGCCCACCCCTGGAGCCCAGCAAATCCTGAAGTGATATCACACTGCCAGAGCAAGCAAGCATCTGTATCTGGTTATGGAGAGGTTGCAACAAAGCAGACTCCTCCCAAGGTGGGCCTCTGAAGCTACACAAGGACTGTTCCTAGGGATGGGCACCCTGCCTCTCACCACCTTCTGGGATCCACAGACAGAGAAGCACTCCATCAGTTCTCAGATTCCTCCCCTCTGCAGCGGCAAGAGCTGTCTCTTTGGGCCTAATGTCCCTTGGGGATGTGAACACTGCTAAAATCTCATTGATTAATCAGGTCCCACCCTTGGATCAATGGCTGGCATTAGACGAGCTTAGCGCAGTTTTATTAGTCTGGCTGCCCTCTTGCAGGTGTTATAGATGAAGAAATAAAATGAAGAGGAGAGGGAAAAAGGACAAAATCATTAGTCTGAAAGGAGCAAAAGAGCATCTTCTCTGTTTTGTATTCAGATTTAGAGCTGTACTGTCCAAGCCAGGAGCAGACACAGCAATCCATTTGTATGCCACTTCCAGAAGTTCAGCTTAGCCTCCTCATTTCCCACTTTGCCTGATAGCTGAGATCCCAGGAGCATTTAGTCCATAGCAACCGCTAGCCCGACCCCTGAAACCATCTTACAGGGCTCTGAAAACACCTGAGGTCCCATTCCTTCCTTCCTTCATTTCTTACAAGGGCAGAAGGCTTTTGCCCAATGTAGGGAAACAGGCCTAACTATCCGCCAAATAATCCACCTTGAAAGTGTCATATTTGCTCTGAAGAAACCGGTCCTTCCACAGGCTTTGCAAAGAAGCCTGCTGCACAGTCCTCACCTTACCAAAGCTTTGGTTCCAACAGAGAAAACCTATGGGCTCTGTGTGCTGAAGCTCTCCAGAGAGGTGCTTTGAATTAAGACCAGAAATGCTTTTAAAAGATTTTGGTCCTTGGTCTTCTAATGATGACCTCTTCCTTAATTTTGTGATGGCTTCATCTGCCTCTTTCGATCATCTGGGTAGCTATAAAAAGCTAAACACCTCCTACTAACCCCATTAGGATGAAAGCGGAGGATTTTATTATTCGTTTTTAATAGGAAGGAGCTCAAACTCCCCCAGGAAGTGAAAAAGGTAGGTTTTCATGTATCTGGTTATGGAGAGGTTGCAACAAAGCAGACCCCCTAAGAATGGCAATGTCTTGTCGAAGGACAAGCAGGAAAGATTGGGGTAACCAGTCTGTCCATGAAAGGAAAGGGAATAACCTCAGGCAGCTCCCACTGACTCCTCCAAGGTGCCTCAACTCAGTGGTGTGGACTGATTTCAGGACCTGCCTGGGAATCCAGGAATAAACTAAATCCCCTAGAACACTGTCTCCTGATAATCATCTGTTAAACATTTGAAACACACACAAAGCTAACTAAATGGAACAGTTCCCTCCAGAACCGTGCCGTTCATAACAGTAATAAAGCCCCTGCCACAGACAGTGTCATTATCCAAACGCCATTAACATCAATATTCGTATCAAATGCCATCTGGCAAAGGAGCCTGCAAACCGAAACCCCTCCTATTCTGGGACTTCCCAGGCTAGTGGGGAGCGGGCAGCTGACACTTAGGGTACGGGGAGGCCAGGGTTGCCTGAGAATGTGGGGCCAGGCAGCAGGTGCCCTGGGAGAGTACTCAGGTTCACAGGGAAGAGGAGGACAGGAAGGGTGGAAAACATCGGAGCCTAATTTATTCACTGTCACTGACTTCTCTTCAAGTCTTAATTATGAAGATGCAACCACCGGCTCCTTCACAATGTCATAATAGGAAACTGATTGAGTATTTATACAAACCTCCGAGGAATCATTGTTTTGAAGAGAAACAGAACTTAACCTCCCGCCAGTCCCCGGGGCTGCCTTGCAGACAGCGTCACATACACAACCCTATACTTAAGCTGAAAGAGCCTTCTGTGGGGAGTAATTACGTGACCCCAAAACACTAGTTCTTCTTGAAGAGAGAGGCCGGTTGCTTGGGGCACAGCTCAGCTCCTCCTCTGGTCTAGATTCTGCTTCCCGACCACTACGTTGGTGTCACATGTGTGGCCTCCTGAGAGCCAGAAGTCACCCAGCCACAAGTCCTGACATCCGTGCGCCTGAGTATGTGCAAGGAAGGAAAAAGGCAGGAACCTTGTGGGTCTGGAGCCTGACAGCGTGGTGCTGGGCCAAGGCAGAAAGAAAAAGAAGAGTAGGCTTCAAAAAGATGCCGAGCTGCGTCTTTCCCTTCTGTCGATTTTAGCTATTAGGATTATAAATGCCTATGAATGAATAAGTGAATACCTGCCTCATGGGGTTATGGTAATAGTAATAATAATAGCTGCCATTCTATTATACCATTTATTGAGTTTAACAAGCACTAGGTATGGGGCTGAGTGATTCATATTTTATCTCATTTAATCTTTACCGTAACTGTGTGAGGTTAAAAAGTATTTATCCCCATTGATAAAGATGGCAAGATGAAAGAGGTTCAGAGAAGTCAGGTATTCTACTCAAGCTAAGAAACTCCATGAGAGCAGTGGAGCTTGAGTACAAATCTACCTAACTCAAGTGCTCAAGCTCTTAACCACTCTTCTATTCCATTACCAAAAATATTTTATAAGCTAAACGCAAGCTCATGAGTTCTGGCTGTATCGCTTCCCAGCTGTGTGACATTAGGTTAGTCACTTTGCCTCCCTGGGTCATTTGCCTGCCTCACAGAGCGGTGGTGATGTTCTTAGGGATGAAGGCTGAGACGGACTGCTCTTTCTGAAATAAAACTGTACAAATAAAAATAGCAACCACCGAGGGCTTCACTGTTAGGAACAGCATGGCACATTGGTAAATATCTGGGAGGTAGCATCAACAACCACAAAGAGACGTGGCTGTAGGGAAATGCTAGGGAAGGAGGCTATGTTTGAGCCCAGGCTCAAAGGCAGCCACAGAACAGAGCGGCCATTTCCTACCACTATGGACTCTCTAGGGAGCAACCAAGGGCCTGAGAGATGCTGCTTGTGCTGTAAGCTAAGAACATGCCTTTGGTCCCACACAAGCCTGCTTGGCGCCGGCCACGATCCCACAGCCTGGGACTTGGACAGTAGTAACAGGATCATAATTACTTTTAGCAGCAGCTGCCAGCTTCTCCTGAGGCGTGGCCAGCTGGTAACAGCACTTAGAACTTCTCTGACTTGCACTGTCCCTGTGGAAGTGCAGAAGTTACAAGAAGGGCGGCACTTGTGGCTCAACGGAGTAGGGCACCCGCCCCATATGCCAGATGTGGTGGGTTCAAACCCAGCCCCAGCCAGAACCTGGAAAAAAAAAGTTACAAGGAGAAAAGCTCTTCTCAACCCCTTCTTTAATCTGTTCTGGAAAGATATAGGACTCAATAAATTCAAAATAGAAAAAGAAGTGAGTTTCTCAGTATTGTGTATATTGGGAAGATTTGTAAGATGTCCCATGGAAGACTCCTTAAAGTGACCAAGAGGTCTGCACGTCCTAGAACTTTCCAGTCCCATAGCAGTCCTTTGTAGCCATGCAACACAAAGCTTTCTTACAGAAGACAGGAACAGGCTTGGAGAGCTATGTCCTGGCAGAATGTAAGTCTTGACTCTAGTACAGTACTGCTCACTCTGTGTCTCCTATGATAAAATCTGTCATTAATTACCACCTTTCGCTCTCTGCGTGCCCCTTGGGGCTGATGTGGTAGGCACTTGCTGAGATAGGTGTGGACACCATGACAGAGCTGAGGTTCCTTCGCCGGGGAAAGCAGAAGACACAATTACCAGAGGGGAGCAAAGTCAGAGCACAGCTCAAAAAGTCCAGAGTAAGGAGACAAGGTCCAGCAAGGCAGGTCAGGATGTAATGGGAAGTCTGACTAATTGCATCAAATGCCAGCCAGCATTTAGAGATGCTCACCTTTCCGGCCAGCAAGGACGCAACTCATGGCTTCATCAGCCCTTGTTCCGAAAAGCCCTGCGTATGGTGGGCGTTTGGAGTGAAGAAGGGCAGCTCCTGCCACCGAGTACAAAGATGCCAACTCCCTGCCTTCCACTGCCCATAGTGACCTCTGAAAACCCTATGCACTGTCTTCTCTGACCCCTACCTGTTAATGTCACAGCCCTGGCAGAGGGAACTTTCTCCTTTTCTGCTTTTCCCTCATGCATTCAGACAGAAGAGTCATTAATACTTCACAAGGAATGAGAAATCAAATGGGGAAGACAATTTTTTTTACCATGTTTTTTAAACATTTGGGTAAGAAAAGTCAGATGTCAAAAAAAAATCCCATTTACATCTCTTAAAATATGAGCAATTAATATTTCCCATGGAGGTTCATGCTCCTTCTCGTCATTCTGTTTGCAGGGTATTGTTAAGCCACGCTTTGTAATTTGTTGCATGTTTAAATATTCAGTCTGTATTTCATTTGGGCTACACATTTAATTCAGCCAACATGTTCATTTTAAGATCAATACAGTCATAACTAGGTTGAAAAATTAAATTATTGTAACTTTATTTACATTTCTTAAAAGTACTGTGAAAATTATTCTTAACCAGGACCTAATCAATGTTAGAGTCTAAAAATATGCCACTCTGCATGAAGCTATAAAAAGATTAATGTACATTTTTTTACAAGAAATTAGTAGCTTAATGAAGTGGATAAAAACGCTGTCACAATTTTTATTGGATCTAAATTGCATAGTAGTGGAGGTACAGTAAGTGCCTTCTACATAATGACATAATGAGTCATGACTGGCGCTGGAAGGCTAATTTGCCCTTAACTGACACAAAACCAGGGAATTAACATCCCAGTCGCTCTACGCCAATAGCAGATGCATTATTTCATTGCACAGCAGGGTTTTTAACTAAACTCTTAACTGTAGAAATATTGATCTATTCTTCTGTGAAATGATGAAATTGGAATTTTTTAAAAGGACGTCTTAAATTATGGCTGCTGCAGTGACATTTGCTTTCACAGAACCGTGCCTGCCTACAGAACAGATGCAACGAGAGAAGTTCGGGGAGGCCCATACCTGTATTTTAGGGTCTTTAGTCAGAGCAGAAGAGAAGGGGGAATTTTGTAGGAGAGTAAATGCTGGCATTAGGGAGAATTTTCTCTGCATTTTCTCACTGTGAGAAACAGGTGACCACGTTTTGGATTGACAGTTTTGGACATTGTCCTAGCTCATAAATTGATTTACTTTGAAGATTATTTAGCGTTTGCAAGTTGTCTTGGGTAAAGCATCACTAAAGTAGTGATAATCAACTCAAGTCTCATATAAAAATTTATTGGTGAAGGCCAAGTGAGGTGGCTCATGCCTATAATCCTAGCACTCTAGGAGACAGAGGCAGAAAGATCCCTTGAGATCCAGAGTTTGAAACCACCTAAGGAAGAGGGAGACCTCCACATCTCTACTAAAAATAGAAAAATTAGCCAGGCATTGTGGTGGGCACCTGCAGTTGCAGCTACTCGGGAGTCTAAGGCAGGAAGATCACTCGAGCCCAGGAGTTTGAGGTTGCTCTGAGCTATGCTGAAGCCATAGCACTGTATGTAGCCTGGGCAACAAAGTGAGATTCTGTCTCAAAAAACCCCAAAAATTTAATAATGAAAGGTAGAATGGGAAGTAGTTGAAGAGACTCAAGACCCCTATAAGAGATAACTGTAAAGTCAGAGACACTCTACTGCCCTGATTTTACTTAGGTCATTCATTCATCCTGTATTTATTGGGTACCTACAGAATGTCAGAGATCAATAGTTCCTGTAACTATCCTGTGGTGGCTAATTATTGCTTCTGTCAAATATTACAATGCAACATAGTTCTTTGTTTAACCAAGAGAATCAAAGATGATGATTACTCAAGAATCAGAGATGCTACTTTAGTGATGCTTTACCCAAGACAATTTGCAAGCACTAAATAAAGGTTGTAAATGGTAGGTAACCTTATACAACCACAGATACTTTGAACTGTCACAACCCAGGAATTTAGAAGAAAAAAGAACAACACACTGACCAATAGATATACATATGATGCCTCGTGTTTTTCTGTTTGACACTTTGGCTTAGCACACACACAAAAAAAAAATCAGCAAAAATAGAATTCTTTGTGCTTGAGGATCGTGGAGACCAAAACCACCCGACTCAATTCAGCAAGCCTATATTATGTCACATGACCTAGGCCTAGGTACACAAAATAGCTAGAGGTGGTGTAATCCAGCCCAGAGGTCAGTGGTTCTCAACATTACTTGACATCAAGTCACCTGGGAACAACCTTATTTAGTTCCGGACATCCAGCCCATAATGATGGTTCAGTCTATAAAGGACTGCACACACAACAGAGGTCTCGTAGGATTAGATTATATTTTTACTCTATCTTTTCTATGTTTATATTTTGTTTGTTTGACTTTGTGCTTTTTTTGAGAGAGAGTCTCAATCTGTGCCCTGGGTAGAGTGTCGTGGCATCATCGCTCACAGCAACCTCAAACTCTTGGGCTCAAGCTATCCTCTTTCCTCAGCCTCCTGAGTATCTGGGACTATAGGTGCACACCACCACAGCCGGCTAGTTTTTCTATTTTTAGAAGGGATGGGGTCTCATTCTTAACTCGGGCTGGTCTTGAACTCCTGAATTCAGACAATCCACCCACCTCAGCCTCTCAGAGTGCTAGGATTACAGGCATGAGCCACCAACGCCCAGCTTAGATATGTTTAGATACAGAAATACTCACCACTGTGTTACAATTGCCTGCAGTATTCAGTACAGTAACATGCTATCCAAGTTTCCAGCCTAGGAGCAATAGGTCAAACCATACAACCTAGGTGTGCCATAGGCTAAACCATCTAGGATTATGTAAATGCATTCTGTGGTGTTTTCACAGTGACAGAATTGCCTAACAATCTATTTCTCAGGATATATTCTCTTGTGTATGTCATCAAGCAACATATATCTGTAGTTTGGGATAGGCCTGGTATTGCTATTTTTTTAATTGCCCCAAGTTATTCTAGGGTTAATCCAAGGCTCAGAACCCCTGCTGTAGACCCACAATAAAAAATTGCACAGACAACCCTCAGAGAGTGGGAGGATCTATCAGGCTCTGATCAGGAGCTGAAAGGAAGAGAGTAGCCAGAGGCCAGGTGGAAATGTACAAAGAAAGGGTCTGATGTGCTGGGAACTGTAGACAATAAGCTCGGCCCCCTGCTCTCGGTCTAGAACCATTTTCAACTACATATTAAAAACCAATAAACATCTCCTCCTCATCTTTCCTTCAATTCTCAGATCAGCCCAAGAGCTTTCCCAGTGGCAGGGGAAAGGGACACCACACGCCACCTCATTTGACTGCCCCCATCTGCCCTGTAACACCAATCTCCCACCACCTCTCCAACTGACCCTGCCCTCCATCACAGGCAGCAGAGCTGGGCAGCTTTCTTCTACCTTTTTTTTTTTTTTTGAGACAGAGCCTCAAGCTGTCACCCTGGATAGAGTTCCATGGCATCCACAGCTCACAGCAACCTCCAACTCCTGGACTCAAGCGAGTCTCCTGCCTCTGCCTCCCAAGTAGCTGGGACTACAGGTGCCCGCCACAACGCCCAGCCATTTTTTGGTTGCAGCCACTTTTGTTGTTTGGCGGGCCCGGGCTGGATTTGAACCAACCAGCTCAGGTGTACATGGCTGGCGCCTTAGCCCTTTGAGCCATAGGCGCCGAGCCATCTTCTACCATTTTTTACACTGTGCTTCGTGAGTAGGACTTTCTTGTCCTGATCCCTATGACTGAGTCTCCAAGCTGGTTTCCTAGAAGTCCCCATCCCTTTCTACCTTACCTGGCTATGATTCAGTTGTCTCTGCCCCACCCTAACCTGTGCCTCTGTGTTGGGTGAGAGTCTGTATATGTACTACTTTCTGTTTTGTTGCATTGTGGAGCAGAAGCCTCTCTGCTCTTGTTTAACCCCATAAAGAAATAAATGGTAAGACTTGAAAAAAAAATGTATACATGTATCTTGTTAATTTGAAAAAGGATACATATTCATTCACTGTAGAAAAATTGGAAAACACTGTTAATATGGTTTAAAAAAAGTAATGAAACTTTTCGAATCTGTTATTTTTAAAAAGTACAAGAATTAATCTATTTTAAATCATCCTAAAATTGATTGCTAAAGCTTGTACGAAAGATCCTGTTCTTGTATTCTCATCAACACTGACAATCATCCTTAGGAAAAATGCCCATTTGATGAAGAGAAAGAGAAGCTTATTACTTTGATGTGCATTTCCCCTATTACTAGGGAGGTTTTATAATTTTTCATATTTTTGGCCTCTTCCACTTTATGTGTGTCACACACTAATATCTTTTCCTCATTTTATTTTGGAATGCATTTCTTACTGATTTTGTAAAATTGTATTAGGGAGATTAACTTTGTCTATTACACGTAACAAATATGTTTCCTAGTTTTTCCTGTTTTATTTAATATTGTTTTGACATAAAGAAGCTTTTCAGGCTCGGTACAGTGGCTCACGCCTATAATCCTAGCATTCTGGCGGCCAAGACAGGTGGATTGTTTGAGCTCAGGAGTTCGAGACCAGCCTGAGTTAAGAATGAGACCCCATCCCTACGACAAACAGAAAAACTAGCCAGGTGTGGTGGTGTGCACCTGTAGTCCCAGATACTCAGGAGGCTGAGACAGGAGGATCACTTGAGCCCAAGTGTTTGAAATTGCTGTGAGCTATGATGCCAAAGCACTCTACACAAAGCCACAGAGTGAGATTCTGTCTCAAAAAAAAAAAATTTTTTTTTCATTCTTAATCTTATGGAAACACACACACAATAAACAGAATTTGTTATTAAATTGTCCAAAATATCTCTCCTTCCTACCCTCTTGGTGTGTTGATAAGCCCACAGGACTTGGAGTCAGAAGATCAACATTCATTTACCAGCTGTATCACCTAGGACAGGACACTGCACCTCACCGAGCCTCTGTTTTCCCCATCCGCATCCTAACTTTTGTCAGAATGAAATTCTGTTGGCACTGCAACAAGCAAGCATCTTGTTCACTGAGATATGTCTAGAACCTAGAACAGAGCCTCACACCTAGTAGGCACTCAATAAATATTTGTTGAATGAGGTTGAATAAGCATCTGGATTGGACTGTCACCCAGAGCAGGCAATCAGTAAATGCTGGCTGAACTGTGCTGACATTCACAGCAAGCCCAGAAATCACTGCACCTAAGCAGTCTTTAATAGGGCAGAAGCTGTTTACATGTTTCCTGTTATTCCCCAGCACAGTGTAGCCTACACTGAGTATGCAGTATGAGGCCAGCCCTGTGCAAGGCACCCATGGTGGATACCTATACAGCAGAGGGCTGGCTGATGTCCAGACCTTGCCTTTCAGCCTAGTGATGGGCCTCTCAGGATTTCATTAAACACATAGAATAACTGAATAAGAAAATGAGATGGGACAATATGTGAGCCAGAAGTCTTATAAATCTTAGGGCTCAGAACATGATATCCCAATACTTAGAACTGAAAATTGTGTTCAGGAGCAAGATCTTTCTGACCTTCTCCTGCCTTTCTCTTTCCTGCTCCCCTATCTCACCTAAGGCAGGCCATAAAGCCTAGAATTTTTCTCCCCCAAAGCAAACCATAAAACCTAGAAATATTACTGTAACTTTTCCCTACCTGTGTGAGAGCTGGCCATAAATTCTCTGACGTAGCTTGTCTGATGGGAGGTCATAAGACCATCATTCTCTATACCCTGCAGGAAGGAAGGCTACACAGATAGGCCAAGAAGAATCTGGACAGGCAGGGCTTGCTAGTGCCCCTCAGCCCCACCCTCAGTCTATTACCATTAGATCAGGCACTTTTTGTTCAATTGCATTTTTACGTGGCTGTTCATTCTTCATTGAATCTAAGCATAAAAATGGACAGTTTCCTTCGGTCTTTGGTTCATTTCTGAAAGCTGTGTTATGTAAAACTTTGATTAAATCAATCTGCAATGCTTTTCTCCTGTTCATTCGTCTTTGTTGGTTTTATTTTAGATCTAGCCAGGAACTCAAAGAGGGTTGAGGGAACTTTTCTTCCCCTAAACTGAGGAGTAAGATGAAGAAGGGAAGTGCATAGTCAGGGAAGGCTAGTTAGAGAAGGGACCCACCAGGGGATTTGAAAGACAGAGACGCCTCAGACACACAGAGAAGAGGAAGCTGGCAGGCCAGAAGGGGTAAACTAATGATCTAGGTTTTTCTTCCTATGGTGATTGGCTTGACCATGAGACAATTATGTTTTCTATTCATGATTTCCCTTGCCCAGACTATTTTACTTGCTCATTGACACTTGTACCATATGCCGATGTATCAGTTTCAAGAAAAGCTCTCCTTTTATAGTTTTTACATATATAAGGGGCAGAATTGGAAACCCTAGAAAAAAATGTGAAATCCAGAACATGCAGCCAAGTCCAATTTTGCATTTTTATTCTAAATAAGCCTCCTAAGTGGCATAATGTTCAGATTCACTACTGGTTCTTCACCTTTTTGAAGAATGTAGTGAAAAGCCAAACTCTCTTGTCCAGTTGGCACATAGTTTTACACACACTCAGGAGCTCTTAGAACTCCCGAAGCCCCTCCATTGATTCCTAGGATCATTCACTGAGCTCCTTGCATTAGCAGTTTCCCCTGAAGAGCATCCAGCAAATGCCAGAATTTAAAGTCTGTCATCATTATAATCTCCTTGACCTGAGAAACTTTTTTTTTTTTTTGACATTTTGCAACTGGTCACAAAAAGTGAATCTTTCTGGTTTATTTCTTTGCAAAAAAAAAATTATTTCCTTCCTCACTCACTACCTGCCTGAACTCCTTAGCCAAGAATCATGACTCACATAGCATGTAAATGTATGAGTTAGGATAACACTAGCTGCTATAGCAAATAAAGCCCATAATCTCAAAGGTTTGACATCAGAGACATCTATCTTCTGCTTATCAGTCTGATGCAAGTGTTTCTGGTCAGCAGATGAGCTTTCTACTATGTGACCCAGGAATCCAGGTTCCTTCCATGCCAAGGCTCTGCATTTTGAACAACGGTGCTGAGCTCATCCCCAGAGATCTGGTAGAAAGGGAAAGAACATGGAGGATCACATATGAGAGAATTTTATGGGGCTAAGGTTAGAAGTGGAATGCATCATTTCCAAGAACACATCCCACTGGTAGAACTCACATAGCTGACTCTAATTGCAAGGGAGGTGACAAAACCCTGTGCCCAGGAAGAGAAAGCTTATTTAGTAAACAGGTTTCCTACCTCTGCTTTAACAGGTGCCTACACCTACTCTCAAAAAGCTCTGGGACAAGCTATTCAGAGTCCCCACATACCCATTTCTCCTCCTCCCTTCCTTTTATAGACTCAGCCTCTAAGGAGCTTGACCACTACCAAGAAAGCAGAACTTTGCTTTGGCATCAGACAAATGGGACTTCTGGCCTAAAGTCTGCCAATAAAATTAGCAATATATTTATTCTTGTAAGTTACATAGTGTCTATGTGCCTCAGTTTCTCCATCTGTTAGAATGGAACATAAAAGCTGCAATCTCATGACATTGGATGGAGTAAATGAGAAGACTTGAAAAAAGCTCTTAGCATGATGGCTGACAAGTAGTAAACACACAAATATTACAACACTAATGCTTCTGCTAATAATAATTTTAACAAATCCCCATTAGTATAGTGGTTAAGTAAAAATAAAAATAATAATTTTAACAAAAATAGTACCACTGTTACTATACGCTGGCACCCAATTTTTATTTTGTATTTATTTATTTATTTATTTTGAGACAGAGTCTCAAGCTGTTGCCCTGCGTAGAGTGCCATGGCATCACAGCTCATAGCAACCTCAAACTCTTGGGCTCAAGAGATCCTCTTGCCTCCGCCTCCCAAGTAGCTGTGACTACAGGCACCCACCATAATGCCCGGCTATTTTTTGGTTGTAGCTGTCATTGATGTTTGGCAGGCCCAGGTTGGATTCAAACCCATCAGCTCCAGTGTATGTAGCTAGCACCCTAGCCACTGAGCTACAGGCACTAAGCCTTGCCCAATATTTTTTTAAAAAGAAAAGAATCTAAGAGACAAGCACTGAGGTTCTTATAACAATGTAGGTAAGATGTGGCAAGGGCCAAATATAAGGTAGAATGAAAATATCCATTAAACAAGCACTTTTCTGATTATTATATTAAATCAGAAAGAAATCAAGAATAAATAACTTAAGAATTTAATGATACATGAAGAGAGGCAAAGACCTACAGAGGTATAAAGTGGCTCAGATCTCCATTCCAAAGGTCTTGCAAGGTCACTAATATTTCTAGGCAAAATCAGGCCTCTTATTTGTTCTCACCCTTCAGGTTTCTTGGCACATTTCAGTGATGAGCATTCCTTTCTTTCTACGTAGATACCGTCTCGCTACAAGGATCATTCTAACTACTGTCCCAGCTATCCTTCCATTCATCAACCATGGCCTTCCCAAGACCCAATTCTGAGCTCCCCCTACTCCTGATCGATGTGCTAACTCAGTCTCCATGTAGCCTCATCACTCTAGTAGTCCAGAGAACATTTCCACTGAGATCCTGTGGTTCCTGACTCCTAAATTGAGTTTCTTTTTGCCAAACAGCCTGCCTCTCTCAATTACCCTATTTCCATCAACAGACTAATACAGACATCATGTAGTGAGCAAACGGAGTCCAAAGAGCTTCAGTTTTGAACATCTAAACCAAGAAGAGTACAGCAGGAAAACATCCTTCAAGCATGGAAATGGCAAACAGCCTCATTTCCAAAGTCCAGGCAGGTATAAAAGAAACGGCTCATAGTGCTATAGGCTTATTTCCACCAGTGCCTTTTCTGGGACAAAGACCCAACACATAGAATATCAGCATTGCTTTTCAGGGACAAGATAGAGCCAGTCTGTTCAAATAAATAACATTCCCTTTTCAGCAAATTTGTTATCTGGAACACAAAGTTTGCATGTCAACTTGGAGACAGAACATTCAAAAAAGAAAGGTAATGGTCACAATTTACTAAAATGTGTGCACCAGCACCTCTTTAAGCAAAAAGAACATTTATAGATTAATATTCCATTTTTACAGTCCAAGCATTTAGATTATTCTAATAGGTTATATTGTAATAAACCAAATTAATTGTCTCCCACGAGCCTTCTGATATTTGATCACTTTAGCTCAAAAGATACTTTTGAAAGTGCAAGAGTCATAAAATGGAAGTTTCAGCACTTTGTGGGCAATACATTGATAGTTTGCAGTAGCAGGAGGGACTAATTTCCTGCCATTCAGTTCCTCATTATAACTGTCCTTTGCAATTTTCTCAATTATATTTTAAACTGATCTGAAAGTGCACTGATGTATCTAGTTCTTTTTACATTAAAATTTGTCTTTGTGAAACAACGTCACAGCTGGGAATTGTGCAGAGTTGCTATGGCTCTAAAAGAAAGAAAAACAAGTGCCCATGGAAGAATAATGTGCTGCAGTCTTTTCCTTTGCAGTATTTTCTCTCTCAAGCCCAAGTGCGAAGTAATTTCAATAAACGTCATTCGAGGCAAAGAAAAGTGATGAAAGCAGATATTTTAATTCAAATATGTGGCATTTCCTTCCATGGGAGTCTTTAAGAGCACACACATCTACAACAGATGGCTCAAGGAGCAAGAAGTTCTGCCTGCAATAGGAATGTGTGGATAGAGCTGCCTTCTTAAGGTCCCTTTGTAACTCATAATCTATAAAGCAAATGATATGACCTTCATTCTGTCCAACCCCTCGTTAAAAAGCGAAAATCACAAACTGCTCTTCCAATAAAACATCTCAAATCAGTCCTGAATATTATCCCAGGGGAAATGACTTCAGGAATTCTTTAGATCTCTATGTCATTAAGAGTGTACTTGAGGGTATAGGCAATAGAAACTTTCAAAACAAAGCAAATTGGGAAAGCCAGAAAGCGGGAAGCTGTGTTTAAATGATACAATACCGCCACCTAGAGGCCAAACATTAAGGACTTGGACACTATCACTAAAGACGAAAAGCTAGACGAACTATGTATAGCCTTCACAATAAAGCTCGGATAAGAGGCAGTTTAAGTGAAAAAAGACTTTTCCTCAATAATAGGATATTGAGGAAATGCTAGAGTAGCCAAATACGCCTCCCCATTACTACCTAAAAAGACGGATGCTGAACTAGCCAACCAAGAAACCAGTTTGGTGACGGTTACATGAAAATAATATAAAAATCATACTCCCAATCTCACCTAAAATGTTTCAGTAAAGTATTTATTATACACTGCTTGAATACATATATCTTTTATTATTTTTTTTTGAGGTTTCACCCCCAATAAAGTACTGTGGTGTCACAGCTCAAAGCAACCTCAAACTCCGGGGCTCAAGCAATTCTCTAGCCTCAGCCTTCTGAGTAGCTTGGACTACAGGCACCCGCCACAACGTCCAGCTATTTTTTTGTTGCAGCTGTCATTATTGTTCAGCTAGCCCAGGCCAGAACCTGCCAGCAAAGGTGTATGTGGCTGATGCCGTAATACTGTGCAACGGGTGCAGACCCTGAATACACATTATCTTAAAGTCAAATAAACTCAGAAACATGAGTGATAAACCAGGCAAATAGGTTTCTTTATTGCAGGTCATTTTCAGGGCCTTTATTGACTATACACAGTAAATCTCCAAAAAGAGACTACAGAATGCATGTTTCCAAAATTTAACTATAGAACCCTTTTTCTGCAAACACACAAGAACACTCTTTCCCTAATTAGAAAGAAAGGTCAAGTGGTGGTTTAAGGATGCAGGCTCTGGAATCAAACCGAGCCTGGGTTCATTAATGAGCATGGGTTCCAACTCCAACTCTACCACTTACAATTGAGCTTCTCTGTACCTCAGTTTCCCCATCTGTAACACAGGGATATAGTACCCACCTCACAAGGTGTTGTGAAGATTACATGAGGTAATACATACAAACTACCTAAAATAATTAGTATTTGCTATTTCTTCACATCCTTCTTTGATTGTTATTTGTGTCCACTGTCTCCAAACTCTGGTAAACAGTGCAGGGAAGCTACTGTTAACAGAAACACACTCAGCTATGCCCAACTGCTGCCTATATTCCCTTTACAGACTATGATCATTTGGACCCATGGGGAAGTGTGTAAAGGAGAGCAAGTTTACTTTACTAGCTGAGATGGGAAACTGTAACAATATCCACTAATAATCTCTTTTGAATAATTGGAAGAGCTTTTAGCACTTGCAAAACAAAACAGGACAAATAGCCTTACCAAACTCCACAGATCACACCCAGTACTTTCCCCAACAAAGCTTGTAACTATCATAATTTTATCTTTTATATTTCTCTTTACAAATACACAAATACCTCCAGCATTCTATAAAGGAATATTGTGAACAAAAGAGGTAGTGATGAGTCAAATAGCTAAAATACTTTGAAATACACTGCTACTTCCATTCAGATGCAAAACATTTCAGGCAACTCTCCCCCCCACTCCCACCTTTTGTTTTTTGAGACCATCTCACTATGTGGCCCTCGGTGGAGGGTGTCATAGCTCACACCAACCTCAAACTCAGGCTCAAGTGATTCTCTTGCCTTGCTGGGACTACAGGTGCCTGCTAATTTTTCTATTTTTAGTCAAGATAGGGTCTTGCTCGGGCTGGTCTTGAACTCCTGAGCTCCGGCAATCCACCCACCTTGGCCTCCCAGAGTGCTAGAAACCCCTCAACAGTTTTATAGCATTCTTCTATTTTTTCCTGAGTTGTCTCCTTCCCATGCTTTATTTCTATTTTACCACTTTTGAGTTTTTCTCCTTTATCCCTCCCTGAATTTATAATTTTCAGTGAATAGGAAAAAATAACATTTATTGGGCATCTATATAGCATATCCATCTTCAAACATTATCTCCATTGAACCAAAGGGAACTTGAGTCTGCTGAAGGTAAAGGTAGGCAGCCTCTGAAAATCAATAATTTTCAACTGGTGGGCCATGAGAGGATCTTAGGTGTGCTCGAAAATTTTTAAAGATTAATTAAATTATTTAACAAAGAAGTTCAAAGCATAGTTTATATATATATATATATATATATTTTTTTTTTTTACTCTGTTTTGACCAATATAAGTGTGCCATAGAAGTTTTACTACAAGTTCAAGTATGCTGTGAGATTTTAAAAAAAGGGTTGAAAAACACTGGTTTAAGTACATCTATAATGAAGCTAACCATGCTCAGTACACCTGAACTGTGCCAGTTCTGGTATCATTAATGAATTCCTTCCACTCTCATCAATATCTGGTTAGGAGTTTGAGTTATTAAATATACAGTCACCAACTATAAGCTTCAACAAGGCTTTGTTACCCCTCTAGACCTCAGTTTCCAAACTGTTCCTGTGATTTCCATTTCTGAGTTTTAAAACTGAACTTCCAAAGTAGTCTAACTATAAAATTAAAAATCCATCAGCCGGGTACAGGAACTCACCTGTAACCCCAGTGCTTTGGGAGGCCAAGGCAGGAGGATCACTTGAGACCAGGAGTTCAAGACCAGCCTGGATAACCAGCAAGGCCCCCATGGCTACAAAAAAATTAAAAAGTAGCCAGACTAGGGAGACTGGGGTGCCAGGATCACTCTAACCAAGGAGTGTGAGGTTATAATGAGCTAAGATCATGCCGCTGCATTTGGTCCGGGAAACAGAGACCTTGTCTAAAAAGAACAAAGGAAAAAAACTTTCAACCTCTACATACCTAATTCATTCTCCCATTGATAAACTGTATTTATCCTACCTAAGTATTTATATAAACAATGATTTAACAGATATTTAATGGTCAATAATGTGTATCTCAGGAATTGGAAAAACCAAAGTACTTGGAATTGATATAATTTTTAAAGTATGCACTACTTCATTCTTATTAGCTTGGATACAATACATCAACAAAGCCAGGGCCTGGATACACCCCCCACCATGAGTGAGATTTGGTGATATGAAACACCCAACCAAAATCATTTTCACCTAGACCTAGACCTCCTACCCTAATGCAAAAATGGCCCAGGGAAGAGTCCTAGACACAAAGCCATGAAATTCCTACATCAGGATAGAACTTAAAGCCCTGACACATAAGGAATGTTAATCACAAGAGAAAGCAAAAGAAAATGATAAGGTGGGACAACCCAGTGTCCCATCACCCCACCCTCTCACAACTTAAGCAAGTAAAAAAACTGATTTTGGAGTAAATACATTTATTGATACCCATTTTATATATGGTTCAATGAAATAATCTATAAATATAAAAGCATTTTTCTTTTGGATATCACCATGGTCCATGTAAATACTCAACAGTCAGAATCACCTGCAGGAAGCACTCCAAGTTAGGTTTATAGACCTGAATATACATATTGCAGTTAACTGTGGCACTTATGTACTCAAGTGGTCCAGTGGCTTTGGAATATATGACTATTGGGCATGTGGAATAAAAATAATGTGTAAGTTAAACCAATGGAAAGGGTATCCACCATCCACAAAAAGCAGTAATTATGAATTAATATCCTAGCCAAACAAAGTACCACAGCTGACACTTGGACTCAGAATACTGGAGACAAAGGATGTAAAACTACACATACGTTGTGGCACCAGCGCTCTTTCCAACGCCCAGTAGACAATCCACCACTGCCTTAGAGTCATATATGATCAACAAACAGCATTGAAGAATCCCCAATAGCTTAGAAAAGAAGGTATTTAAAGACTGATATCAAGATTAAAGAACAGTGGCCTCCTCCTTCCTCATGACAAAGAAGGCCTGTTCGTTGTCTATGGCTAATATCATCTTGCTCTGTAAACCTACTGCCTTGCTTTTGTTCCCTCTGTAAACCTATCTTTTGCTTCCTTCACTTTGTTCCATGCTTGCCTTGCTTTGGTGGGACTGGTCAATCTTCAACCAAGAGCACATCCAGAACGGAGAACACAGACAACTGCCCAAACCCCAAGCCCCACTCCCATTTATGGGCTCAGAAATCTGGAAGCAGGCCACCACATGCTCGCATATCCACGGTCTTCCTGTAAGTGGAGCTGAAGAATGAAGAAGCAAAGACTCTGCAGCAGAAGTGAGACAGTGATCTGCCTCCAAAAATTCTCAGCAGCTGATGTCAGAGGAGGAATTGGCCATGGAGCAGCTACAGCAAGAGAAAGCTCAGGCCACGATGTAAGCAGAGATGACCTGCCAGGAGTTGCAGATCCAGGAGCTCTGGGAAGCCACCAGACATCAGGAACAGCAGCTGCAGACCCAGATGAGCCTAAAAGCCGACCCTGGACCTTTGGACTGAAGGACGCTCTGACGAAGGAGGGTGCAGAGGAGGCCACACCCAAGAAGGATCGAGCATAGTAGTATTCTGTATATTGGGGGGTAGGGCCATTCCTTGTGTCACACTGGAGATTGGAAGAGGCAAGTGGGGAGGAGTGGTGAAGCTACAATGACCTTTAAAAAAGGGGGGACAGCTTGGCACTCATGGCTCAGTGAGTAGGGCGCAAACACCAATGGTGGCGAGTTCAAGCCTGGTCCAGGCCTGCTAAACAACAATGACAACTGCAACCAAAAATAGGGCATTGTGTCGGGCGCCTGTAGTCCCAGCTTCTCGGGAGGCTGAGGCAAGAGAATCGCTTAAGCCCAAGAGTTTGAGGTTGCTGTGAGCTGTGACGCCACTGCACTCTACTGAGGAGAACATAGTAAGACTCTGTCTCAAAAAAAAAAAAAAAATGGGGAGAGGATTCTAATAATTATCTAGGACTGGAAACTTGTTAATTGATGTTATGGTAGAAAGGAAGGATGCAGGGAAGTTGCTGTGGCACCCTGTTGATACGGCTCCCATTTATCGTGCTTTTTTCAGAATACATGGATTTAGGCATAAAAAAAAAATCAAAGAAAAGTAAGCTAAACATTTCAGTGACATATTGAGTTCCTACCCTAGAAGGTGGCTGTGGGATAAACAATTTTCTTAAAATTCCCTTTGAACATCACCATTTTATCTAATGCTGAAGAACCCAGAGATCTAGTACTCAAATTAACAGGTGTGAAAATTTTCTTCTGTTTCAAAGTTTTTTCCTCAACGCTTCCAAGTGAACTTATGCAGCTACTGTTGAGCCTTGGTTTCCACCTGATGCAGGGATAAAATTTTCTCTCATTTCTTCAATAACAAATACAGGAATGTCTTTTGCTGCAGTCCGACTATGTGTCTTCTGAGTTAGCAAGCAAATGCATTTAAAAAGTCTAAGATGTACAAGGTCCAAAACTGAAATCTGAGAGGCAGTGTTAGAACTTAAGCAAGGCAAGATCTTTAAAGAATACTCAAAAAAAAAAAAAGCCTAAGTGAAGCATATAAAAATTCAGTTTTTTTCTATGATTTTCAGCTGGAATTGATGGCAACATTCCCTGGATGGGTAATTGGTATTATCTCCAGGTCCAAAATATCCCAACTACTTCACATAGGACCCAAAAGAGGAAAAAGACAAACTTGAGTTCTGTAGTCTCTAGAATTTTTTTTTTTTTTTTTGCCATTTTCCAAAAAAGAAATAGCCTCAGTTGTACACCACTGGTTGAAGGGGTTTTCATCCAAATGAGCAACTCCACCCCTTGTCTCTAGTGGAATAGGCACCAGATTCCCACAAGCAGCAGTTCCCATGTCCTGTAGCACACGGCATCTGACCCTGGAGTGAAGAGTAAGCTGGCACAGAACCCCAACGCTGGGATTCAGACTAGATGGCATTTCGAGGTGTGCCATTGTGTGTCAGTGCTTTCAGGCCGGGGGCACTGGTTTGATGACCACAGCTCCTGTGAGAAGTCACACCCACTTCAAAAACCTCATGGATAGCTTTTCGGAAACAGTGGAAATTGTAGTCTATTAAACCTGCAGGAGAGAAAAAGAAAACCACACCTCTTCAATATCAACTGTGAAATTATCTACTAGAAAATATTTGGTGATAAAAAAAATTACTGTGTACTAACAAACATACTGAGGAATTCTCTACATTGGAAACATGATAAATCATACTCAAATTGTTAATTAACACTCGTGAATAGTTTAGGGTCTGAAAGAGGACATGATGGGCAGTCAATGTCAGTAATTAGGTGAATTTACTAAAAAAGTTTATAACATAATCGAAAATCAAGGTAAAATACCTTTTGAAATACTAGGCTTTCCTTTTACCAGTCTTTGGGGTAGCCAATGAAGAGCTGAAGGAAATGGTATAGAGCAGCAGTTTGACAAACTGCTCACAAAAACCCTAGAGTCTGGTAAGCAGAGCGCCCCAACAGGCAGAGCTTCAGGCAGCCAGCACCCTTCGCCCCCTCAGGCAGGGAAGCGTTCATGTGTTCACTGAACTGGGCTTCTACATAAGATTTTAGTGCAACAAATGCTTCTATTTTGTGATTAGGACAGCTAGTTGCTTACCAAATAACCACTTTTCGGGTGGCGCCTATGGCTAAGTGGGTAGGGCGCTGGCCTACCCACTTAGCCATAAGTGAGGGTGACGGGTTCAAACCCGGCCTCGGCCAACTAAAACAGCAGTGACAACTCCAACAAAAATAGCCGGGCGTTGTGGTGGGCGCCTGTAGTCCCAGCAACTCAGAACGCTGAGGCAAGAGAATAGCCCTAGCCCCAAAGCTGGAGGTTGCTAGAAGCAGGAGGTTGCTTTGATGCCACGGTACTCTACCTAGGGCGACCAAGTAACAAACAAACAAAACAAATAACCACCTTTCCCCTTCTTCCTTAGAATCAGAACCCCAATTTTTTTTTCTTTCTCTGAACCCCAAATTTGGTTGAGCAATTGGGAAAACATTACATTTCATAGTCTTCCTTGCAGTTAGATATGACCACAGGACCAACTATGCCAATGAAAGAAGTGGGAAGGTGTGAGACTTCTGCGAACTCTCCTTAAGAGGAAAAGGATACAGCTCGGCGCCTGTGGCTCAATGGGCTAAGGCACCAGCCACGTACACCTGAGCTGGCAGGTTCGAATCCAGCCCGGGCCGCCAATCAACAATGATGGCTGCAACCATAAAATGGCCAGGTGTTGTGGCAGGCGCCTGCAGTCCCAGCTACTTGGGAGGCAGAGGCAGGAGACTCGCTTGAGCCCAGGAATTAGAAGTTGCTGTGAGCTGTGATACCACAGCACTCTAACCAGGGTGGCAGCTTGAGGCTCTGTCTCAAAAAAAAAAAAAGGAAAAGGATATATTCTTTCTTCCTGCCATTCCTTTTTAATGTCTAGAATATAGATAACATGGTTGGAGCCAATCTGTACCATGAGGTAATCTTGAGAATAGAAGCCAGTGCTAAGAATGGCAGAGAAGGAAGAGAAGCACCCCATGTGCTCACTGTAAACTTGTAGATTTCTTTAATTCGAGAGAGTCATAAACTTACATCTTGTTTAAGGTACTATTATGTGGGGCTAACAGTCTGGATTAATCAAACCTAGTCCTGACTGATAAACACTGCTTGAAACTCTTACACCTCTAAACTACCTAGCAACCTCTTCAATCATAAGAACATAGATCATCATAGATATACACCATCACAACATCCTGCTCCATGACAAATGTACAATTTAACTATCACCTTGACCAAATTAACATCTCTGGTATCCAAGTTCCAAATCACTTAATTCACATGCAAGAAAAGTAAAATATTAAAATTCACTGTGTGGCCAATTTGAACACAGCAAGATCTTTCAATAGTTTATATCTGATTTGATGAAAGTCATTAAATACTTATTGAACAGCATGATCAGAGATACACTGTGTCAAAGGAAGCAGCAGATCTGGTCCATGTCTTCAAGGATATGCTAGCTGGGGCATAAAGCCAAGACACAAGAAACAAATCAAAACAATCTGGTGTTAAATTGACTACAAATAAGAAAGAAGTCCAAAGAAGAGAGAGCCAACTGCAGGACAAAGAGTCAATGAAAGCTTCAGGTATAAGAAAGAACTTTTGGGGCGGCACCTGTGGCTTATCGAATAGGGCACCAGCCCCATATACCGAAGGTGGCGAGTTCAAACCTGGCCTCAGCCGAACTGCAACATCAGACAATAGCTGGGCCTTGTGGTGGGTGCCTGTAGTCCCAGCTACTCGGGAGGCTGAGGCAAGAGAATCTCCTAAGGCTAAGCCCAGGAGTTGGAGATTGCTGTAAGCTGTGTGACACCACGGCACTATGCTGAGGGTGATAAAGTGAGACTCTATCTCTACAAAAAAAAAAAAAAAGAAAGAACTTTGGGGATACAGGCCAGATTTCATTAGGCAGAAAAGGAGAACAAAATCACAAGAAAACTGTGCAGCGGTAGCAGTGAGAACACAGCACAGGTGGAGGACAGAAAAGAAATGGACTGACCAGAGAGACCGGTATCAGGGAAATCGAGCTATGAAGTACTGGGAATCAAGTCTGCATAGGTCAGGGCCAAATTAAGGGGGTGCTTCAGACTCAGGGAAAAAAAACTATGAAAGACAAGTTTTGATCAATTCAACTACTCTGAAACTGATTTCTGTGAAAATTATTAAACTGATGTTCAAGGAAATTTGAATACTGACCAGACATTTGGTGTCATTAAATCACTATTAATTTTTTGTGTTTCTTAATGCTAATATTGTTATGTTCAAAAAAGAATACTAAAATTTTAGAGATCTTACTGAAATCTATATAGACAAAATGATTTAATGTCAGGGATCCACTTCAAAATAACCCAGTAGGAAAAATGGTATAAATATGAAATAAGATTGGATATAATTTTTGTAATTGCTGAAACTGGATGATACATAAAAAGAAGTGTATTACATTATTTTCTCTGCTTTTTTATATGTTTGACAATTTCTACCAAAAACGAGTAAAAAATAACCTAATTTGGGAAAAGGCTATCCAGGAACCAAAACTAAATATAAGTGGATGAAAGTTAAAGCAAGGGTAAGTACATGGTGATTCAGTGTGCTGGTCTACTTTTGTGCATATCCATCAGAAATTGTCCATAACCACAAGTTCAAAAACATTTTAAATTAACATGGAGAAAAACAAAGAACGTCTAAGAATCAGTACAAGAAAGATAAAGACATGTGAACAGGTAAATTGCTAAAGAAGAAAACTGAACAGCCATGAAGTGATGTTTGTCATAAAAAGACACTTGAGGTAACCAGTAATTAAATAATAACCAAATGAGACACCCTTTCACATTTACCAGACTGACAATATTGCGAATAATTAAACAGACTGACAATATCAAGCATTATCAAGGATACAAAGCCCATACAAAACTGTCAGAGTAGAAAGTGGTAAAGACACTTAGAGAGCAGTTTGGTAATGTCTAATAAAATCAAAGATGCATGTACTCTATAAATTCCACTCCTAAATGCTTATCCTAGAAAAATTCTCCACATCTGCAAAGACAAATTTATTCATGAGTATCTATTACAGAACTATTTGTAATCTAAATGTCCCCCAATAAGAAAATAAATTGTGGTATTCAGCCCATAGAATACTATGTGGCAATGAAAACGAATGAACTAGAGACACAAATCATCAACCTGGATGAATCTCAAAAACAACCTTGAATTAAGAGAAACTAGTAGGTTGCAGAAGACTTCTAATATTCTGATATTATTGGCTTGGCGCCTATGGCTCAATGGGCTAAGGCGCCAGCCACGTACACCTAAGCTTGCGGGTTCGAATCCAGCCCAGACCGCCAAACAACAATGGTGGCTGCAACCAAAAAATGGCCGGGCGTTATGGCGGACGCCTGTAGTCCCAGCTACTTGGGAGGCGGAGGCAAGAGACTCGCTTGAGCCCAGGAGTTGGAGGTTGCTGTGAGCTGTGATGCCACAGCATTCTATCTAGGATGACAGCTTGAGGCTCTGTCTCAAAAAAAAAAAAAAAAAAAAAAAACTGATATTATTAATACAAAGATACATAATACTCTATATTGTTTAGGGATAGGTATGAAGTAAAAGAATAAATCACCCACAGGAAAAATAAGACACACAGTACAAAGGAAAGGATTTCAACTGAAATACACAGAAGACTCCAACTGTATTTGTCATGTTTTAGTTCTTAAGCTCAATGATAAATAGACATGTTTTATCTAAAAAATGTGTATCTAAAATAATTCCTTAAAAACTCAGGGAGAAAACTAGGGAGATGTAGTACAGTAATTAATAGAAAGGTACTGTAGATCTCTGAGTAGTTAAGTAATATGATAAAAGAAATTTTCTGAAAACAAATCTTCCTTTGCAATAAAAGATAATATACAAGGTGGCCATAAAGTTCGTGTGCAATTTAAATAGTTGAACACAAACTTTATGGCCACCCTGCATACTAAACCCTCAGTACACACGTCAAATTCATGGCTATTATCAAAGTAGGAGGTTATTATAGAAACACAGGCATGGAGGGATGAGGACATGGACTGAAGTCAAAGGAAATGGAAAGGAAACCCAAGAAACAGTTCCAAGAAAACAGTAAGATTTGGCGAATGTTCAATGTACAGGACATAGAAGAACAGAAAAAGGAGAACATGAAACCCCTCTGTGAACCGATCTGCCAGGGCACCTTCAGCAACAACACCAATTACCTGACTATAAGATATTTAAGATTGGACAGGAGAAAAATGGCATAATTAGTGACAGAAGTAGGGTAGCAAGGAGAGTTGTAAAACAGGGGCAACAATTATCAACCAATGATGGGCATGATGCCCAAGAACATCAGATAGTTAAGGAAGATGTCTCACTGAAAGTTCCAAACTTAAGACTAGAACATGAGCCCAAGTCAAAGGTAGAAATGTGAATTTTTCAATAAACTACATACAGAATATTTTTTATTTTATTTTATTTGAGGGAAGAGTCTCACTTTGTTACCCTGGGTAGAATGCCATGGTGTCCCAGCTCACAGCAACCTCAAACTCTTGGGCTCAAGCGATCCTCCTGCCTCGGCCTCAAAAGTAGCTGGACTACAGGTGCCTGCCACAATGTCCAGCTATTTTTTTCAGAGATGGGGGTCTCATTCTTACTCAGGCTGGTCTTGGAACTCCTGAGCTCAAGCAATCCATCCACATTGGCCTCCCAAAGTGCTAGGCTTACAGGTGTGAGCCACTACATCCAGTCATACATAGAGAATATTAACTGAATCCAGGGACTGGATAGACCTAGTGACTAAATGAGCAAACAGACTTGGCTATGATGAACACTCAGGAAAGAGAAAAAGAAAAACAGCCAGAAGAAATAAGAGAGGTGGTCAGGAAAACAAACACACAAAATAATCCCCAAAATTTGGCATTAGGGATGTAAAAGGAGAACAAAGCTTCAAGAAAGGAGGGAATGACCTGCTTTAGAAGGCTGAAGAGGCCGCAGAATAAGGCCACTGACCACAGCAAGAAGGTAATTTTGTAATCTCTCAAGGAATAGTTTCAGTAGATTGGTTCAGATGGAAGCCAAATTATAGACCGGTAAACAGGTAATAAAAGGATCTGAAGTAAAAGAGGTTAGAATAAAACCATGATTTAAGAGTAGCACCTATGGTTTAGTGGGTAGGGCGCCAGCCCCATATACCAAGGGGAGCAGTTTGAACCTGGCCCTGGCCAGCTAAAAAACAGCAGAGACAACTTCAACAACAAAAAAAAGCTGGGCATTGTGGTGGGCACCTGTAGTCTCGTCTACTCTGGAGGCTGAGGCAAGAGAATTGCTTAAGCCCAAGAGTTAGAGGTTACTGTGAGCTGTGATGCCACCGCACTCTACTGAGGGCAACAAAGTGAGACTCTGTCTCAAAAGAAAAAAAAAAAAACATAATTTAAAATAAAAGATCAAAAGAAGACAGGAAATAGTCAGGACTATATTATGTAGGAGAAGGGACAAAAGTAGGTTGAGCTAGATTTTTTTTTAAAGATAACCATTTGTCAAACACTATAATATTATTTTCTAATTTTCAAGAACCTGAGAAATTATGGCAAAAAACTTAACACAAAAACAGCTTTTCAAAATGCCATTACCTTTTCGTTCAAAGCTTTCTTCCCTAAGAATGCAGACTAGTGCCAAAAATTTAGTCACCTCCTTTAAATAAAGGACAGTTGTATTATTCAGCTTGATAATTGCCATAGATTCTTTGTCATAAGCACTTCCACTTCCATCTTCCTTTAACCTATTTTAAAAGAAAAGTACTGTTCATCACAGGTTTCCCAACTAGGCATTTTGTTACATTTAATTTGCACAATGACAAGTCTTTCCACCCCATTTCCCAAATGTCTTTTGAGAAAGAGACATTTATTGGAACAGAGTATTGGAAAATACATTGGAACAGAGTAATGTAAGGTTCCTAAACGCAGAATCTCAGAGATTCCTATTAAAAACAATAACAACAAAAACTCCATACATATCCTTTAAAATAGTTATGCAGACATTTGGAGAAAAGCAAAAACATGTATATCTTACCTGGGGAAATGACAACCCTTCCAACATCCTGCCAGATGGGAATACTTATCCCTCAGACTATATTTTGTTAAGCCCAGCTGAAATTCCTCCTCTCTTTACTTCCCTCAGGTCATAGGGCCTTCTGGGACCTGCTACCACCTAAGTGAGCTCTTTCGAAGCATATGTTATATGCTAGGTAAATCACATTTTCTCAGAAAACAATTTTTGCTTCCTCACAAAAGCAGGAAAATTCTTACTATACAAGAACAATTCCAGCTAGACAACAGTAGGACCCATGTTGAAATCAACAACTTTCAAAGAGCTATGTGCTCTGAGAGTTTTTCTGATGTGCTTACTTATAAAAATCTAGAGCACTGGTTCTCAACCTTCTTAATGCCACAACCCTTTAATGAACTTCCTGTGGGCCACAACCCAAAGGTTGAGAACTGCTGGTCTAAAGGTTGTCTAGCTATCGCTAGAAATTCAGAACTGCCGAAATGCCTTTTCAAATAAAGTCTTTGCCGTTAAAATAAAGGTGAAGGAAATAGACTAAAATGAAAATAGCAGCTACCTTTGGTAGTAAATCAATCTTTTTTTTCCTATTTTCACTTTTTTACATTTTCCATACAGTTTTTAACAAATGGTGATGAGGCTTATTTCTTAAACTATTCTGAGCCTTACAGTCTACCTTCTCATACATGATTGGAAAGATTTGCCTTCAAAGAAACTTATTTTTTGGGTGGTGCCTGTGGCTCAGTTGGTAGAGCGCCAGCCCCATATACCAAGGGTGGCAAGTTCAAACCAAGCTCTGACTAAACTGCAACAACAAAGAAAATAGCCAGGCATTGTCGCAGGCGCTTGTAGTCCCAGCTACTTGGGAGGCTGAGGCAAGAGAATTGCCTCGGAGGTTGCTGTAAGCTGTGTGATGCCACAGCACTCTACTGAGGGTGATAAAGTGAAGACTCTGTCTCTACAAAAAAAAAAAAAAGAAAAGAAACTTATTTTTTAAAAGGTTACACAAATAACACTAAAAAAATTGTTAACAGTAATTTTCTACCAGTGGTTTTTTACTCCTGTTTTCATTTTTCTATATTTTCCATGTATTTTTCTTCCATGAATTGAGGGCTTATTTTTTAAACTATTCTGACCCTTACAGTATACTGTCTCACACATTAATCTGATCCTAACAACCCTAGTATAGGAATTATTACTACACTGCTATTTAACCACTTTCAATACTCTTTGCAACAAACCAAAGTAAACCACATAAAGAAGAGGACTATGCCCATTTAAAATTAGATACAAGAAATGAACTTCATTAAAAGTAAAGGGATCTCCTAGCAAAGTCAGGACTCAAACTTAGGGTCTTTAACACAATTCCATGCTGTTTCCAGGATCTTTCCTAGCTAATATAAAGTTGATTTGGCAAGGCAGAATTGTGGGGAAGTAGGTGTCATTTGCTTCAAGATATAAAAGAAAACTACTTCCTTCGGATTGGAGAAGAGGAAGTTATAAGTGTTATGTGTTCTCATTTTATAGTTAAATGCCCTACCTAGATCTTTTTCTGTGCCACACGAAAAGTGAGAACAGGCTCAGCATCCACAGCTCAGCAGTTAGGGCGCCACACATACACCAAGGCTGGCAGGTTTGAACCTGGCCCTGGCCTGCCAAACAACAATGACAACTACAACAAAAAAAATGTGGAGGGCGCCTGTAGTCCCAGCTACTTGGAAGGAGGAGGCAAGAGAATCACTTAAGCCCAAGAGTTTGAGGTTGCTGTAAGCTGGTAACGCCAAAACACTCTACGGAGGGTGACATAGTGTCTCAAAAGAAAAAAAAAAAAAGAAAGAAAAGTGAGAGCAAACACTGACAACAAGCTCCAACACAGATCTCCTAAAGATCCCCTAAGCCAGCCCCCATAGCCAACAGCTGTAGAAAGCTACAAAGCTTCTAATGTGAAAGCAGCATATTATCTTGGATCACACGCTAATGTAAGAAAGAAAATTGCATTCTTTTCAAAGTCTGGAGATTAGACAGATTTAATTTGGCTGTGATTAATAAAATTAAGAATAAAAGTATACCCATGATCTTAAAAAGCCTGCTCAGTTTGTTTTTTGGTTTTAAGACAGAAGCTCACTCCATTACTCTTGGTAGACAGCTGTGACATCATAACTCATAGCAACTTCAAACTCTTGGGTTCAGGGATCCTCTTGCCTCAGCCTCCCAAGTAACTGGGACTATAGGCACCCATGATGATGTTACAGTAGTTTTTTCTATTTTTAGTAGAGATGGGGGTCTTGCTCTTGCTCAGGCTGGTCTGAAATTCCTAAGTTTAAGCACTCCACCTGCCTCAACCTCCTAAAAGTGCTAAAATTACAGGTTTAAGCCACCACACCTAGCCACTTGCTCAGTATTTGCATCCTATCTTTATCTGTTTCAACAATTTTTAAGACTATAGGAAAACATGCTTGTCTGAATCTTCATCAAAATATACTAATGTAGCAAGGTCATGACCAAGAGAGCCATACTAGTAGAGAACCAACCTAATGGCTGCCAGTAGGGCACAATAGGGTATAATAAATTCATTTATTTATTTTTTATTTTTTGTAGAGACAGTCTCACTTTATTGTCCTTGGTAGAGTGCCGTGGAGTCACACAGCTCACAGCAACCTCCAACTCTTGGGCTTAGGCGATTCTCTTGCCTCAGCCTCCTGAGTACCTGGGTCTACAGGTGCCCGACACAACGTCCGGCTATTTTTCTGTTTTGTAGTTCCACCGAGGCTGGGTTTGAACCTGCCACCTTCGGTATATGGAGCCAGCGCCCTACTCAATGAGCCATAGACGCCACCCGGGTGTAATAAATTTAAAGGGAAAGTAACCTGGTTAGTCCTGAAACTACAAACTGAAAAGCTCCTAACAAATATCACGGGACAAAATGGATTCTAACTATCAACTACACTTTCTCTTTCTCTGACTCAGCAGTAATCCATGCATTCACACTTCCACCTCGTTTACTGAGGATGCATGGAATATAGTAGGCTTCTAATCTTCCATCATGCTAATCTGTGCTGACACAGTCTGCAAATAAAAGGATCCAGAATATAAAAACTAGAAGAAGTACTGTCTAAGACAGGCACAGTGGCAAGCACCTCTAGTCCTAACTATCTGGGAGGCTGAGACAGGAGGATCCTTATGCCCAGAGATTCGAGTCCAGCCTGGGCAACACAGCACTTTATTTATTTTTTTTTAATTAAAAGATATAAAGTGTTATTATGTATGCTATAGAATCCTAATACAAAGAAAACAATATAGGGTCCAAAGCTAATTCAATCATTAAACTAAAACTGTCAAATGTACTCCCCATTCAAAAAATATAAATCAAGAGTCAAGTAAGAAGCAAATGAAACTATAATAAGCACACAAATTACATGTGCAGATTGTGTTAACACACTGCTGACCCTTCACATAAAACTGCCAGTCAATAATGTGTTGTTAGAGGTGCTAAGCTATTTTATATTATAAGCAACTGAGAGATAAGAAAGGGAGAAAGAATAAAATAGGCTGAATCTGAGACAACTGGGAATTGAGAATTAGAGAAACAAATCAGGGACCAGCTGCTATGTTAACACATAATTGACCAGCAATTTTACACAGAAACTGTCCATGTTACTAGGTAAATCATGACCAGTCAGAAATGTGTTAAGAATAGTGAGATAATGGCCAGATGTGATGGCTCATGCCTGTAATCCTAGCACTCTTGGGGGCCAAGGCCACAGGATTGCTTGAGCTCAACAGTTTGATACCAGGCTCGGTGCTGTAGCTCAGCAGCTAGGGCACGAGCCACATACACCAGAGCTGGTGGGTTGGAAACCTGCCTAGGCCTGCGAAACAACAATAATAACTGCAACTAAAAAATAGCTGGGCAATGGCGGGCACCTGTTGTCCCAGCTACTTGGGAGGCTGAGGCAAGAGAATCACGTAAGCCCAACAGTTTGAGGTTGGCGAAAAAGTGAGACTCTGTCTCAAAAAAAAAAAAGTTTAATACCAGCCTGAGCAAAGTGAGAACATGGCTCGGCACCTGTGGCTCAAGCGGCTAAGGCGCCAGCCACATACACCTGAGCTGCCGGGTTCAAACCCAGCCCGGGCCTGCCAAACAACAATGACAACTGTAGCCAAAAAAAAAAAAAGATGGCTCGGCCAGTTGTGGTGGGTGCCTGTAGTCCCAGCTACTTGGGAGGCAGAGGCAGGAGAATCACTTGAGCCCAGGATTTGGAGGTTGCTGTGAGCTGCAATGCCACAGCACTCTACCCAGGGCAACAGCTTAAGGTTCTGTCTCCAAAAAAAAGTGAGAACAGTTTGAGCAAATCGAGATCCCATCTCCACCCAAAACAGAAAAGTTAGCCAGGCATAGTAGTGTGCACCTGGAGTAGCAGTTACTTGGGAGGCTGAGGCAGGAGGATTGCTTAAGCCCAGAAGTTTGAGGTTGCTGTGAGCCAGGCTGATGCCATGGCACTCTAGCCCAGGTGACAGAGTGACTCTATCCCAAAAATAAAAAAATTATAAGGACATATGCACTAGAATATTTATAGCAGCTCAAATCACAATCACTAATATATAGAATTAACCCAGGTGTCCATCAGCATATGAATGGATTGATAAACTGTGGTATGTGTGTGTGTACATATATATATATATATATGTACACACACACATACATACACATACTCCATGGAACACATGAACACATTCAGCCATAAAAAAGATGGAGACTTTGTATCTTTGGTATTAAGCTGAATAGAGTTGGAGAACATTCTGCTTCATAAAGTATCACTAATGTGATGGGATACTAATGTGAAACCAGTAGACCAGGCGTCCTCAAACTTTTTAAACAGGGGGCCAATTCACTGTCCCTCAGACCGTTGGAGGGCTGGACTATAGTTAAAAAAAAAACTATGAACAAATTCCTATGCTCACTGCACAAATCTTATTTTGAAGTAGAAAACAAAATGGGAACAAATACAATTCACACCAACGCATGTGGCCCATGGGCCGTAGTTTGAGGACCCCTGCAGTAGACACACACATACTCACACAAAGGAAAATACAACTGAATTCAAGTGGGGAGGAAGGAAAGAGGGGAAAGGGGGGAAATGGAGAGAGGAGGAAGACTGGTAAGCTCTCCCTTGATGGGCACCATTAAGGGTATATAGCACACCTCCTGAGTGAGGAGCACAACTACAACTTGGACTATACCTAACAAATGCATGTAACCTAATCTTCTGTACCCTCATACTAATCTAAAATTTAAAAAAAGAAATAAAAAATAAGTGAGATACAAACATTATTTATAATATGCTTCATAATGTATAACATATATTATAATGTATCTTATGCTGAAAATAAATTTTCTGACTACATTTTATTCATTTAAAGTTTGGTTTTAGGGCTTGGAACCTGTATCTCAAGCAGCTAAGGCACCAGCCACATACACTACAGCTGGTGGGTTTGAATCCAGCCCAGGCCTGCCAAACAATTGACAACTATAACCAAAAAATAGCCAGGCCTTGTACTGGGTGCCTATAGTCCCCGCTACTTGGGAGGGTGAGGCAAGAGAATCATTTAAGCCCACGAGTTGGAGGTTGCTGTGAGCTGTGATGCCACAGCACTCTACCCAGGGCAACAGCTTGAGGCTCTATCTCAAAAAAATTTTTTAAAAGTTTGGTTTTAGGCCAGGTGCAGTGGCTCACACCTACAATCCTAGTACTCTGGGAGGCCAACATGGGAGGATAGCTTGAGCTTAGTGGTTTGAGACAGCCTGAGCAAGAGAGAAACCACATAAAAACAGAAAATAACCAGGCCTTGTGGCAGGTGCCTGTAGTCCCAGCTACTCAAGAGTCTCAGGCAAGAGGATCACTTGAGCCTAGTTTGAGCTCAGTTACTGTGAGCTAGACTTAACACCATGGCACTTTAGCTTCGATGACAGAGAAACTGTCTAAAAATAAATAAATAAATAAAAAATAAATAAAAAAAAAAAGTTGGTTTATAAAATTTTGATTTGTTTCTAAGAAAAAACAATATTAGGGCCAGGCACAGTGGCTCACGCCTATAATCCTAACACTCTGGGAGGCCATGAGGCAGGTAGATCGTTGGAGCTCACGAGTTCCAGACCAGCCTAAGCAAGAGTAAGACCACATCTCTAAAAACAGCCAGGCACTGTGGTGGGAGCCTGTAGTCCCAGCTATTCAGGAAGCTGAGGCAAAAGAATTGCTTTTGCCCAAGAGTTTGAGGTTGCTTGAACTACAATGCCATGGCACTCTACCCAGGGCAACAAAATAAGACTCTGTCTCAAAAAAAAAAAAAAAAAAAAAAGAAAGAAAGAAAACAGAAAAAACAAATGTTATACTTAATCATTCTTTTTGCTTGTTTGTTTGTTTGTTGTTTCTTTTGAGACAGAGCCTCAAGCTGTCACCCTGGATAGAGTGCTGTAGCATCACAGCTCACAGCAACCTCCAATTCCTGGGCTCAAGTGAGTCTCCTGCCACCACCTCCCAAGTAGCTGGAACTATAGGTGCCCGCCACAATGCCCGGCCATTTTTTGGTTGCAGTCGTCATTGTTGTCTGGTGGGCCCAGGCTGGATTCGAACTGGCCAGCTCAGGTGGCTGGCGCCTTAGCCCGTTGAGCCACAGGTGCCGAGCCATACTTACCCATTCTTAAAATTAGGAATAAGAAACATGAAAATTTACTAAGTAACATAGTAAATCAACATCTCATTTTCATTATCGAAAGAATTAAAATGAAAGACAACATGTAGGTTCGGCGCCTGTGGCTCAAGCGGCTAAGGCGCCAGCTACATACACCTGAGCTGGCCAGTTCGAATCCAGCCTGAGCCCACCAAACAACAATATCGGCTGCAACCAAAAAATGTCTGGGCATTGTGGCGGGCGCCTGTAATCCCAGCTACTTGGGAGGCAGAGGCAGGAAACTCACTTCAGCCCAGGACTTGGAGGTTGCTGTGAGCTGTGATGCCATAGCACTCTACCCAGGGTGACAGCTTGAGGCTCTGTCTCAAAAAATAAAAATTAAAAAAAAAAAAAAAAAAAAGACAACATGTAACCACAGAAGTGAAAAGACAGAAAAGGAAGACAGGAATAAACAGGTAAAGAACAGCTTAGACAAATGCACTCTCTTGTGCAGAGGTGGCTAGAGAAAGACACTGACAAGTTAGAAAGACCAAGGTGACAGTAGAGTCCGGTAAAGGAGAAGTTTAGACTGGGTGGAGCAGAGAGGAGGAACAGATAGGGAACACAGGTATTAAAAAGCAAAGGAAATATTAAAGCACCTGAAAGCATCTTGGAAGTTCTGATGTTAATATACTAAAAAATCAGAACTGTTAGAAGGTACAGAAAATGTTACTGGCTTTTGAAATGCTAGTAATTCTCCAAAGTTTTCACTAGTCCTCGCTTATTCTACAAATCATTTGTTTGCTGGCTTCTTACTAATTTCTATGTAGAGTTTGGTGAATTTATATACAGAAGAGCTCATATTTTAGAAATTTATTTTAGAAACTTAGTTGCATGGGTCAAATTTTTATATGTTTAAGTCCTACTTAATACCCCAAATTCTAATTATCTTGTTTCTTTGCCCTCTGAAAAATTAAGAATCTCTTATTCTATAAAGCCTGCAGTTAAACTAGGAACCAAAACTTACTTTTTTATTCAAACCAGTTTTTAAACAAATGAGTCTAGTTTTTCAATCTAGCTAAGTCCCAGTATTGAGAAGGCACAGTAAAAATCCCTTAAATAATGGTGGGAAGGACTTTCAGTAATAAATAAGTCTAATGCTACTGATTCTTCCCAAATTTCCCTGGCCATCCTCTCAAGGAGTAAGATCCTGCAACCCACTTACAGGAAAGTCCTGCTCCAAGTTGAAGCACCACAGTAAGAACAATCTGACTTTACACCGCACTTGCCAAAGGCTTCAGAAGTTAATCTCTTAGACAAACCAAGCTAGTAGTTTTTCTACCTAAGATCTTACAGAAACATGTATATAACTTACCCATATATACAAGACACATCAATTACAACATCAATCATGTCACAGCAAAGTTCATAAGACTGCATATCCACAGGGGAACTGTCTGTTGCAATGTAGATTTTGCTGACAACATCAAAGAGAAAAGCTTTTTCAATACCTGAATTCTTGAAAAAACAAAATTGAGGAAGTATTCAGTTTTTTTTTTAAGAATTACAATTTGCAACTTACCAAAGATCTTGAATTACTGAGTAACATATAATGTCATTTTTAATTATACAACCAAATAACAGAAAACAAATAGTACTGGGTTGAAAAGACACTTCTATTAACCAAATAATAAAAGTGGAATTATTTCTGTGCTCTGCCAAAAATAGAGACTTTCTTCTTCCTCTTTACTTAAATGAGTTATTTTCGAAGATATCACAAAAAATTTAACAAAAAAATTCTCCAAAACTCAAGCTATGCTACATTTTTAATACAGATTATTAAATAATAATAATATTAAATAATATTAGTAGTAGTAGTAATAATCCTCTATTACTATTTCATCTTATATTCAATCTCTGATTTGAATGACCTTCTCCCAGAAAGGCTTTATAGGGCAATTATTAAAACATAAAAGAATTAGTCTGACAACAACATCTAGCATAACTTGAAAGGCAAAAAGAGTCAAAGTGGGGATTATCACACTTTGAGTTTTTCAAAGTAATGTTTGGAAAATATAATGGCTAAATGCTAAACTTACTGGAGGGCTATCCTTTTTTTTAATTAAGCTGAATCTTCAAAATAAGAATGTAAAACAAGGTACTAAGATTACAGAGTTAGCAAGAAAAGGAAAAGATCAATGTTTCAATGAGACCTCTAATAAGGCAGAGATTAAACTAAGTCACATTCCCAAACCCTGTCTTTTCAAACTACTAATCTTCCTTCAGAAAACAGATATAATGAAGATGTCAAGACACAATTTTTGTATGTTTAAGTCCTTCTTACTTAATATCCAAAATTCTAGGCCAGGGGCTCACACCTGTAATCCTAGCACTCTGGGAGGCCGAGGCTGATGGATTGCCTAAGCTCACAAGTTCAAGACCAGCCTGAGCCAGATCAAGACCTTGTCTCTAAAAATAGCCAGGTGTTGTGGCAGGTGCCTGTACCAGCTTCTTGGGAGGCTGAAGCAAAAGAATCGCCTGAGCCCAAGAGTTTGAGTTTGCTTTGAGCTCTGACACCACAACACTCTACCGAGGGTGACAAAGTGAGACTCTGTCTCAAAATAAATAAACAAATAAATAAAGTACCCAAAATTCTGGTTACCTTATTTCTTTGCTCTCTGAAAGAATAAGAATCTTGAGAAAGCATGAGAATATTTTTCATCAGTTCATTTTAAACACAAAAAGGGTGAGTACTAAGAAAATAACTTAGAAAATAATAGCTCAAGCCATATTTTATGTTCTTATTTATTTTACATGTTAACTATGCCATTAGTCTTTAAGCCTGATTCAGCCACTTTATGGAAAAGTCTTTTGTTTTGTTTTTTTGAGAGAGAATCTTACTTGGTCACCTTCAGTAAAATGCCGTGGAATCGTAGCTCACAGCAACTTCAAACTCTTGGGTTCAAGCCATCCTCTTACTTAACTCAGTCTCTCAAGTAGCTGGGACTACCGGTGCCCGCTGGGGTCTCGCTCTGACTCAGACTGCTCTTGAACTCCTGAGCTCAGGCAATCCACCCACTTTTGCCTCCCAGTGTGCTAGGATTACAGGCGTGAGCCATCACACCCAGCTTATGGAGAAGTTTTAAGACAAATACATTTAACAAAAATGGAATAAGAAACTAACTAGTAAATTAAATAAGTCACTTACTGATATAAAGATATTTAATAGGTTTTCCAAGGTTGGCAATTGTGGAATGAGTTTCTGCACCACCTTACTAAAGGCTTCAAATATTGAATGGTCATAGATACTAGTCAAATAAAAGCTGAAAAACACAATATAGCTTGATTAATTTGAGAAACATCTTAGATTGACAACTATCATAATACATAAAATTTTAACATTTGATTCCAGTAAAACTCAATTAAAACCTCTTTCCCCTGACTACCATCCCCATCGTTCAAGGTGACAAATGCAATTGTTTCACCAGGCTTGGAAACTATACATCTCTTTACTGTCTTTAGACCGAGGACAACTGAGGTAGTGCCCAAGAAAGCATTTTCAGATGCAGAAACTTGAATTTTCACCTCTTTGCAGGCCAATCCGAAAAGCATGGTTTCAAAGCACATAGCTGAGACAAAAACCAAGATTAAAAACCAAAAGAAAGCTAGAAGAGATATGTGACATTTATTAAATAAGAATACAATTTAGGGACTCAGTGCCCATGCTCAGAGGTTAGGGAGCTGGCCACATACACTGAGGCTGGCAGGTTCGAGCCTGGCTTGGGCCTGTTAAACAACAAGGACAACTACAACAAAAAAATAGCCGGGCATTGTGGTGGGCGCCCGTAGTCCCAGCTACTCGGAAGGCTGCAAGAGAACTGCTTAAGCCCAAGAGTTTGAGGTTGTGAGTTTGAGGTTGTTGTGAGCTGTGACGCCACGGAACACTACCAAGGACAACATAGTGGGGGTGGGGGAAGACTGTAATTTAGGTTTCTTCTATGTCACCTCCTTGTTGGGCACAGTGACATGTGTTTGCAATCTTAGCTACTTGGGAGGCTGAAGCTGGAGGATAATCACCTAAGCCCAGGAGTTAGAGACTATCTTGAGCTACGCCCAGGAGTTAGAGACTATCTTGAGCTACAACTGCACCTGTGAATAGCCACTGCACTGCACTCTAGCCCAGGCAACACAGCAAGATCCACCTATAAAAAAATTTTTGTTCAGACAATTACCCAGGCAATAGTACTGTGGCATCAGCCTAGCTCACAGCAACCTCAAACTCCCGGGTTGAAGTGATCCTCCTGCCTCAGCCTCCCAAGTAGCTGGGACTACCAAATCCCACCATGATGCTGGTTAACTTTTTCTAGTTTTAGTAAAGGCAGGGCCTCATCTTGCTCAGGATGGTCTCAAACTCCTGAGCTCAAGCAACCCTCCTATCTTGGCCTCACAGAGTATTAAGATTATAGGCACTGAAGCAGTCTAAGAAAACTTTTTTAGTGTCATATCAATTGTTTTTTCCTGACCACCCTACCTAAAATATTTTTCCTGCACCTGATTCTACTTTTTCCCTAATTTGTTTTTCATAACATCGGTAAGTATTTAAGATTATACTACGTGTTTAATTATAGGTGCTTTCCAGCTGTATCATTAGAGAATATAAGTCCATGAGGAAAAAGACTTTGTTAGTCTTGCTTATAGGTGCAAGCCCACTGTCCTTAGCAGTGTTCATACATATTTAGATTGGAGGTGGGGGGTTAATTTTTTTTTTTTTTGCAGTTTTTGGCCTGGGCTGTGTTTGAACCCTCCACCTGTGGCATATGGGGCTGGCGCCCTACTCCTTTAAACCACAGGCACTGCCCTGAGGGGTTTATTTTTCTTGGAGACAGAGTCTTGCTTTTTTGCCATAGCCAGTGGGCAGTGGCATCATTGCAGCTCACTGCAACCTCCAATTCCTGGGCTCAAGCAATCCTGCCTCAGCCTCCACAGTAGCTGGGATTATATGCACATGCCAGTGCATTAGCTAATTTTTCTATTTTAAGTAAATATGGTATCTTGTTCCTACTCAGGCTGGTTTCGAACTCCTGAGTTCAAGTGATACTCCCATTTCTCCCACTTCTCCCAGAGTGCTAGGATTACATTAGCTACCCTGTCTGTCATAAGTATTTATTGACCAAAGAAATGAATACAACTGGTGTTTAGAATTTATACAAAAAGCATACTGGCTTGGCGCCTGTAGCTCAGCAACTAGGGCGCCAGCCACATATACAGAGCTGGCAGGTTCAAATAACAGCCTGGGCATGCCAAACAATAATGACAACTATAACCAAAAAATAGCTGGGCATTGTGGCAGGCACCTGTAGTCCCAGCTCCCTGCTACTTGGGAGGCTGAGGCAAGAGAATCGCTTAAGCCCAAGAGTTTGAGGTTGCTGTGAGCTATGACACCACAGCACTCTACCCAGGGTGACAGCTTAAGACTGTCTCAAAAAAAAAAAAAAATCAAGGAGAATGGGAACAGGGGTCCTACTGATAATGAAGTTTGGAGAGCTAAGTAGAGAAGTTAACATATGTAGATTTAACATAACATATTTGAATGAGAGACAGAAACAGAGAGAACAGAGCAGACCTTTAACAATTTAAACACGGTGGATAATTCTACCTGCTTTTTTCACTTGGGGAGTATGCTCTTCATTATATAGTTGCAGCCACAATACAGTCACATGTATGTATGACAAAGTCAGACAAAAACTATACATACCACTTTATAGGTAATTTAAAGATTTCTTAGGGGACTCATAGGAGTATCCACGCAAATACATAAGTTAAATAATAATAAAAGAAGAAACTTTTAAGGAGCAGACCGAAGAACTCAACCCTATGCAAGAAAGGGCTCTACTCTAGATGTGAAAGTACTGAAACAAGGCCAAGATGATCCGACAGGTACAGTGAGAAAGGAATATTTTAGTGTCTCCTTTAGGCAAACAGTTTAGTAAAGTGAGAAGATCCTACAGGCCTGTGAGGTCTGGAGGCAGATAAGACAGGGAGAATCATCAACACACAGGGAATTTTAGTAAGGTGAGTTTCTACAAAGCAGAAATCAAACAGACCCTCATCCACAGGCTGGGGGTAATAAATAGCAAATTCTATTGACATTTACAAGGCCTAAGGCCCCATATGATACTGGGAAAAGGAGGCCTGAACCACTGGGGTGAGATACCCTGGAAAGGGACACAGATATGGAGTAAAGAGAATCAGAAGGATCCCTAGGGGTACTGGGGAACAGAGGATAAGCTCGGCTTAAAATCTAGGTAAAAACTATTACTAACGGATTCTAAAAAAATTAGATTGAGGAATTTTATGGAAAGGTACTTTCTTTTACAGACACTGCTGAATTTTTATCTTTTAAGCATGAATTACTTTTAAATTTTTTAAAAATTTAATCCAGAGAAATACAGGTCAATGGTTTCCAAATCAAGGCCAAAAGACCTTAGAACCTGAGGCCCACGGAATAGTAAGAGGTAAAAATGAGGAATGACTTGAGCCTATAACAGAAGTACCTGTAATAGACCAGGGATAGAGAAATAACTATGCTTCAGTATCTCCCTTGTTATCTCTTTAGGCTGCTTATCTCATCAAGAGAACACTTTCTTGGGTACTTTGGAATATTCATTTCTACCCATGTCACAAAAAATAAGATGTACAAAAATATTCTTCATATACTTTTAGAATGAAAATACATAAATCAATCCTACCTACTAGCTATTCTTTAGTAGTGACTTAGCAATATTTAATTATAAACCAGCAGTCCTTTACACTTAATGGCAGCATTATGCAAATTAATGGGATAAACCAACCTAACCCAAACTTTAGAGTCAGCAAAAGTTTGTCATGTATCTCAAAACCTAAGATACATCAGAGTTAGTCCAGACTTGAAAATGTTATCTCTTCATTACTGAGAAAGACACTGTCAAGATTCAAACTACAGAAGTCTACAATCTTCAACAAATGTGACAAGTGATTCCTTTCACTGAGGCAGGACTAGGGAGTCCCAAAGTAGACTTATGTCATGAAAAAATAGCCTGACTCCAGTCTCTTGAGATGAACTTGGAAAAACACCAATGGAAACACTCCATATGAACTTCAATCTCCAGGAAAACACAAAAAGTAGGTAAAGTAACTTCTCAATAACATCAGGTTCCCAAAACAGCTTGGCATTTGGCAAATAAGAAATCGAAAACATTACAGATTTAGGAAAGCACTTTCCAGTAACAGATAGGTACAGTGTTTCTAATGACAGAGATGGGAATACATTTACACATTGTTCAGGGCTCTGGTAGCAAACACACATGTTGTTACCTAAGATGGAGTTTTTCTAGCCCAGCATCTGCAAGGTCATCATTGGCCCTTTGATGAATGTCCCTCTGTGTTTCTATTTTGTGATCATCAGACAGACCATCAACTTTGTGAATAAAAACCTCAAAATTCATGTCTGGATTAACTTTGTAGGCTTTAGAAACAGTAATGTGAAGTCTTGTTAAAGCCTCCATGTAGTCATCCTGTAAGTCAGAACAAAATATTTTTTAAAAAGAAATCTTACAAAGGACAACAAGCTAAGAGCGCCTCAAACCACCTCTTTCCCCAAACACAGAACATATCCTAATTATTCGTAAATTATTTGTAAATATTCAAACATTCAAATACATTAACTTATATCACTAAATAGCTCTTCAATTTCAAGATTAAAAAATCAAATTACCAAGTTAATTCTTATATAATTTTTAATACTGATAATATAAAGAAAGGAATAAGGAGATGTAGATTTCTTCCCAATGGATTTTTTTTAAAGTAATCCCAGCTCTGCCATTTATTAGATATGCAACTTTAGGCAAGTTGCTTAAACTCTTGTGATCTCAGTTTACTCATCTATAAACAGGAATTACAATACATATCTCACAATACTATGAAGACTAAATTAAATTAGATCACGTATGTAAAAGCACCCACTATATAGAGCCTGGCACTCAGAAAGCATTCCTAACTAATGCTTAAGCTTATAAAAACTAAGCTTCTTAATGATAGGGATATATTCCATTTATCTGATTGCGTACCACATGTGAGGCCCTCAAAAAAATGTTGGCTGGGCTAAGTTTGATTTGAGCAGTTAAAGAAACTGCTCTAAATCTACTGATTCTAAGTCTCATATTTTTTATATCATGGGGTGGGAATCTTTTCAGTGAGTGATGTCACTATTGTTATAGAGTACAATAATATCTGCTATTAACCAATGAAAGTAGAAAGACAGTGTTAGCTTCTCAAAACTAGAACCCAAGAATGTAAAATCACATCTTCTAATCATCTGACATTCTGTATTTGGAAAACAGCACGCCTGCTCCCATAGCACCTCTGCAACTGCAGTTCTTATACTATGAGGGAATTTAGTGCCAAAGAAATAAGCTGCAAGCATATGACAAAGACGATAACAACTTCCCTTTGTTTCTACATCTTTTTGCCACAGAGAAGAGAAGTAAACACAATCATTCGTGACTACCTGTGCATCAATGACATATATCAGTGCTCCTGTTCCCCTGAAGATCATCTCATAGTCAAAGGTTGGGTCAAAAAAGTCCATTTGCCCAGGAAAATCCCATATCTGGAAATTTACAAAGGAGCTATTGGAAATGTCATCTTTATAAATCTTGTTGGTACTTTCCAAAAAGAGAGTCTCATTGGGTGACATCTTATGAAACACCACCTGTTAAAAGAAATCAGAAAATTTTGTGACTATTCAACTTCAGAATTTAAATTCAAAACTTCCCTGGTTTAACATAAAAAATTTGATCCTGCGGCAAAAATGGTTTTTTAGAGGTAATAACTGAGTGGTGAATCCACTGGTACTCACTATCCTTTTATTTCTTACGAAAGACAACACCAAAGCAATTTCCATTAAATGTACTTTGGAGCTATAACTTTCCTGCTTTGTTCCCTGTACCATAAACAGTACTAGTAGTAGCACTATCTCTCACCTACATTGGCGTTTTTGTTTTCTAGTGAGAGGGTTAAACTGTATTAATTCTGCCAAAATATGCTTTAAGATTATAAAAGCTTAAGAAGTTGTATTGATTCAAACATTACTCAAGTGCCTGACTCAGTAATAAAAAAGAAAGAAACAGATTGGACCCTACTTTCACTGACTTTGCAGTCTTGTGGAAGAAATAAAACAAAGACAAATAACTCTACCAAATAGTAAGTAAAAATGTCCGGGGGGCGGGGGGGGGGGGATTGGGGAAGCGGGCCGTGGGAGTTAACAGGGAAAAGGCAGCTCCCATGAGAAAAGAGAAACCCATAACCCATACAATCTTAACACAAGACTAACTTACTTTCTAAAAGAGAAAAATGAACAATTATTCCCAAGGTTTTGTAACCGGTGAAAAGAACTAAGATCTTTTGCTAAAGATTTGCTAAAACTTTTCATAAATATACCCAAGTTTTGCTGCAGAGGAAAAAAGCAAGTTAAATAAAACACAGAAATCCAGCAAGTTCAGAAGAAGGCTCCTTTTTGAAAACATCACGTCTACAAAATACACAAACTTACTTTGGATAGATCTCTGTAAGAGTGGAGAGGGGGAAAGGAAAAGACAGGGTGTCTGGTGATATTAGTTTTATTACTAGCTCACTGCGTGTCCAATGGAGGAAGTCAACCTTGCCTTTATTTCCCCTTAAAAAGCGTACATCCCTACCTCCATTCGTTCAATTGAGACCAAAAAAACAAATGCACTGATGTAGGTCTGCAAAACATTCGCAAAATCTCAGATTTTTGTAACCACAGCCTACGGGAGAATATTACCAGTAATTACACTCACCAAGCCACAAGTACTAAAATAGTTGAGATATTAGTACCCAATTCCCAAAAATGTTACAGGGAAGTTTCCTCTATACTAGTAATAAGAACAAGCATTAGAATGCCCAGTGCCTTAGTCACAACTCTTTCTGACGCAGCTCCCTGGGGCTGGTCTGGGAATCCCTGCAAAGTCAGGTCACCTGAAGTGAGAGGAACAAATAAAAAAAGGGGTACGGGAAAGAGTCCGCGAAGTTCTCCAGTGAGAACCGTACAGTATGTCTCAGTTTCGTAAAAGACACACGGGCTGGGTTCCAGGGAACCGAGGTCTTGGGCGGTGCCTTTCAACACCTGCCTCTCTCCAGCGACCCACCCGGCCTCAGCTGACTTGGGCGTGGACACAGAGGTCAGGGTCCTGGCGCGGGCCCCTCCAGTGGCTCCACGCTCACAGAGAAGAGAAAGTACACTGGGACGCAGCTCCAGGCCAACCCCGATCGCCACCCTCCAGGGACCTCCTCTCCGCGGCCACCTGAGCCCTCCGGGAGGGAAGGGGGAGGGGAGAGAAGGGCCCCGAACGACCCCACTTACCTTCTGGATGGAGGACTTGCCGCTGCGACGGAGCCCCATGAGCAGAATCCTCGGCTTGGAGCTGTCAGCTCCCCCCGGGACACAGCCACCGCCGGCCCCCGCCCCAACCCCGCCGCCCGCCGCTGCCGCCTCCTCTTCCTCCTCCTCCACGCCGTAGCCAAAGTCCTTTGGAAACGAATCAGCCGCGCCGTAACTGCCGGAGAGGGGCGTCTCTTCCGCCCCATACTGCAGGGACATGGTGCTGAAGCCGCCGCCGCCCGCACCCTGACAGGCCAGGCCAGGCCAAGCCAGGCCGCCGCCTCCCCACTCTGCCGCCGCCGCTGCCGCCGAAGCCGCTCGGCCCGCCCCCAGAGCCCGGCGCTCATAGGCCCCGAGCCGAGCCCCAGCTCCTCATTGGCCGCCCGAGTTGCCACTCGGGAGCAGCAGGGTAGGTGGTGCCCGTCACGTGCCGGAATCACCTGACTCACAGCCACAGAGGGGGGAGGAGGAATCACGAGGAGGGCGTCCCAGCCGCGCCTCTCGCCGGGGCTCCCGGCCCTGTGCTCAGAGCCCCAGTCCGCACGCACCCCAGTCCTTCCCAGCACGCGCTGTGCTCCCCAACGTTCCCGTGCCTTCTTCCGGGCTTCCTAGAGCACCGAAATTGAAGATGCTCTCCTGGAATGTGGGGGAAAAATCGTCTTTCTCCTAAAATTGTAATCGTCCAGCCAATATTTACTGACGCCTGCGATTCGGTATTCTGGAACCGACTTGGGCCCTTACTGCCCTCCAGTTGACTGAAAATTAACAGATATCGGACTTTTGCGTAAGTAGCCTGGGTACGAGATATTATATGGGGAAGGTCATAGGCACAGATAATGCATGGGAGTTCGGAGGATGAGGAAATCTATAAACAGATATAGATGGATGGATATGGTTGGGGTGTGCAAAGGTATGGAGGAGGAGCCAGCCAGAGGGCAAAGCCTCAACCAAGGCAGAGTCATGGGTCGGTGTTAGTTTGTACTAGCAGGTAGCTGCTGGACTCTTAACAGGAAAGCAGATGACCCAAGCGTCTGCTTTTACTGCCACTTCAAACTCTGGACTCAATTTCTCTTTTCTATCTGGTCAAAGTCTACTTCTGCAGTAATTCCACCCCCCACACCCAAAACAGTGCATCTTCTATTATTTCCAGATTAGCGACCAAAGAAAGAAATAATAAAGCAAACCAAAACAAATACTTGCCACCAAATGTTTTGCGAATGCTAGAGGAATTTTCTTTTTTGACAGTCAGGCTCTAGAATTAGAAATTTGGTAAGAGGTCCCTTTTAAAACACAGCCCTGTCCTTTTTTTTTTTTTTTTTTTTAAGTGCAGAGGTGGGAGGTCCTGGTCTTCCAAAGAGACTGACTTCTTGAGTATGAAGGGAATACACGGTCATGCAGGTCTGGGACTCTGCACCTAAAAGTTAATGGTGGGGCACAACCTTAGAAGTCATCTGGCCCAACCGCTCACCTAAAAAGAATCAACTCTAGGCTGTGCACGGTGGCTCACACCTGTAATCCTAGCACTTTGAGAGGCCGAGGCAGGTGGATTGCCTGAGCTCACAGGTTTGATACCTTGTAGCCTGAGCCAGAGCTAGACCTCATCTTTAAAAATAGCCAGGTTTGGTTCAGCGCCTGTGGCTTAATGGGCTAAGGCGCCAGCCACGTACACCTGAGCTGGTGGGTTTGAATCCAGCGCAGGCCCACCAAACAATGGCACGGCTGCAACCAAAAAATGGCCAGGCGTTGTGGCGGGCGCCTGTAGTCCCAGCTACTTGGGAGGCAGAGGCTGGAGACTTGCTCGAGCCCAGGAATTGGAGGTTGCTGTGAGCTGTGATGCCACAGCACTCTATCCAGGGTGACAGCTTGAGGCTCTCTCTCAAAAAAAAAAAAAAGGCTTGGCGCCTGTGGCTCAACAGGCTAAGGCGCCAGTCACGTATACCTGAGCTGGCAGGTTCGAATCCAGCCTGGGCCCGCCAAACGACAATGATGGCTGCAACCAAAAAATGGCCTGGTGTTGTGGTGGGCACCTGTAGTCCCAGCTACTTGGGAGGCGGAGGCAGGAGACTCGCTTGAACCCAGAATTGGAGGTTGCCATGGCACTCTATCCAGGGTGACAGCTTGAGGCTCTGTCTCAAAAAATAATAATAATAAATAAATAAAAATAGCCGGGTGTTGTGGCAGAAGCCTGTAGTCCCAGCTATTTGGGAAGCTAAGGCAAGAGAATCGCTTAAGCCGAAGATTTTGAAGTTGCTGTGAACTAAGATGCTACAGCACTGTAGTATGGAGAGTGACAAAATGAGACTCTGTCTCCAAAAAAAAAAAAAAAGGAATCAACTCTACAGTGTCTGTTACTGATGCAGAGTGTGCTTAGATAATTCTAAGGAAAAGAGCTCACCATCTCAAAAGGCAGTCAATTCCACTGTGGTAGAGATTTGTTTAAAATGTCTTATTCCAGCCACAAATCACCTTCCTGGAAGCCTATGTTAGAAAATAAGAGTAGGGCACCAGCCCCATATACTGAGGGTGACAGATTCAAACCCAGCCCTGGCCAAATTGCAATAAAAAAATAGCCAGGTGTTGTGGTGGGTGCCTGTGGTCCTAGCTACTTGGGAGGCTGGGGCAAGAGAATTGCCTAAGCCCAAGAGCTGGAGGTTGCTGTGAGCTGTGACACCATGGCACTCTACTGAGGGCAACAAAGTGAGACTCTGTCTCTAAAAAAAAAAGAAAACAGGAGTAGTCTTCATCTTTTTTGGAACAGTACTTCAAATAGAAAATTGCAGTCTTAATTACCCACTAAATCTTCTTAGTTCCATGTTAAACATCCTCACTTCCTTCAGCCATTCCTTCTTTTGTGCTAGATACAAACTTTATGACAGAAAATGTTCTGTACCTGCACTGTTCAATCAATAACTACTAGCTACATGTGGATTGAGCAATTGCCATGTATGGCTAGTGGCTACCATATTGGACTGCACAGCCATATAGTCAAAACCCATCTCCTTATTGGTAACTCTTCTTTATATGTATTCAGGCTTGTCAACATCCATCAAATGTCTGGCACCTACCAACTGGTACTAAAATACAGCTTTCAGGATAACTGGTTAGCACCTGAACAACACTTCTATTAATGCTTTCCAGAGTAGAACTATTTTTTAAGTAGCCATAGAGTACCAGTGATTCACATTAATAATCACTGGAATTAGTACTTTGTCAGCAATCCTAGTACCTAAACTGCATTTTTTAACCTTAATAGAAGATTTGATATGCCAATTTTTGGTCTGGGCCCAGCCTTTTGGATACTTTAGGTTGCTAACCATTTTAAAGCTTGTTTTAATATAGTTTTCCAGCCAGCCTTTCGAAGTTGTGTTGTTTAAAGATTTGGCATTACCAGTCAAGGTGGCTCATGCCTATAATCCCAGTACTTTGGGAGGCCAAGGTGGGCAGATTGCCTGAGCTCACAAGTTCAAGACCAGCCCAAGCTAGAGTGAGACCCCATCTTTAAAAATAGTTGGGCATTGTGACAGGCACCTATAGTCCCAGCTACTCAGGAGGCTGAGGCAAGAGAATCGCTTGAGCCCAACAGTTAGAGGTTTCTGTGAGCTATGACTCTCCCAAGGGCAACAAAGTGAGACTGTCTCAAAAAAAAAAAAAAAGAACGAAAGACGCACCCTTGGCCAGGCATGGTGGCTCACACCTGTAATCCCAGCACTCTGGGAGTCTGAGGCTGGTAGATAGCTTAAGTTTACAAGTTTGAAACCAGCCTGAGCAAAAGAGAGATCCCCATCTCTGCTAAAAATAGAAAAACTAATAGCCAGGTGTTGTGGCAGGTGCCTGTAGTCCCAACTACTCAGGCAGCTGAGGCAAGAGAATGGCCTAAGCCCAGGAGTTGGGAGATTGCTATAAGCTTTGTGACACCACGGCACTTTACCGAAGGTGATAGAGTGAGACTCTGTCTCTACAAAAAAAAAAACAAAAAAATAAAAGAAAAACTGAGGCAAGAGGATCGCTTGCGCCCAAGTTGAAGGTTGCTGTAAGCTGTGACACCACAGCACTCTAACCAAGTGACAGCTTGAGACTCTGTCTCAAAAAAAAAAAAAAAAAGATTTAGTATTACTACCATCTGATCTGTATGCAGACCTTTATGGTTTACAAGGCACTTTACATCCATCATATTCAACTCGATCCTTACAGCAAGCTTGTGAGGTAAGCAAGATGTGAAATCTGTATTTTACAGATACAGCAGCTGAAGCCTGACAGGAACTTAACTGATGGGACCCATTTCCTATTCCACTGACCATCTTCTTGTGTACTCTCTTCATCCAAATCCTTGATAGAAATGTTGAAGAGGACCTCCAGAAACTAGGATGACCCTTAATTCTTAAATAGCACTAACTTGCACAGGAGTTTAAGCAGATCAGTTTCACCTAAAATTGTGATAATCCAACTTACATGTTGCTATTCTATCTAAAATGGTGGCACAAGAGAGTCATCTGACTTACTGACATAAATATTAATACTAGTTCCATGAGAAAAAAGCAACTGATAATTATCTACCAGGAAAAAAAAACAAAAAACCTGTTACTTGTCTATATTGACAGAATGGTCTTACCGGCTGCTTAAAGAAGCTAAGTCTACCTCTTCCAAAACCCTCTTGGTGCCATGTTTTACTCTTATGGTTCTTAGCACATCCTAACCCACACTGTAATTGTTTACATAAATGTCTCGTAACCAACTTCAAATCATTGATCGTTATACTCAGCACTTGGCCCATTGTGTCCATATAGGAAGCACTCAAATTGATAAAAGAAATCTACTCAAATGAATCTTCTTCTAAAAATGTTTCCCCCTCCCCCACCCCAAAAACAAATTTGTGACTAGAAGAAACACAGCACAGACACTGCCACATTCATGCTAATGTGACTAAAATGCCCTTATAATTGGCTTGGTCACAATTTCCAGCAGATGCCATGGCTTTTGCTAGTTAAGCCAGTTTTCATTGGGTCATTTTGTTTTCTATGTGTGTTTTGAAAAAAAACACAAAGTAAAGATAGGTTCTCCAATAACAGGGATAGTGATAACAGGGATAGATATCATATGTGAAATAAGAATACTTGAGAATGTTGGCCTATTAACAAGGAAAGAAAGAAACAGTAAACCAAAACATCTGACTGTAGCTCTTCCAAAAGAAAGGAAAAAGGACTAACAAACAAGAATATAGCACTTTACCATTTACAAATCTTTCACATACATTCTCCTTTCACCCTCACAACAACCCTGTGAGGTAGGCAGCACAGATATTCTTCTCATTTAACAGATGAGGAAAGTGAATCTCAGAGCAGTGAACTGATATGCCCAAGGCTGTACAGTTAGTGAATAATCTGTATTGTCATCAGTCTTTGGCCTAAAAATTCAGCACCCAACATCTCTTCATTACTTGCCCTACCTACTTCACAGGGATAATGAAGATAAAATGAATTCAAGTCTAGAAAAATACTTTGAGGGAAAAAAGCACTACATAATTAATACCCACAAAGTATAATTTTCCACAATATATGGCTCATTTCCCTTCTCATCCCAGCTTGTGCATGAACCCAGAATATTATATTGCCTCAATTCTGTGCTCAACTTAGCAGTAAGGCAGGAGAATAGTGTGATCATGTTTATTACAATCAGGATAACTGCTGTTATTAAGCAAATTGAAAATCAGCACAGAAAGGCCAATTTGCAACTAGGACTCACTAAGCACAGAGCAAAGCAAGGCGAGATTATCAGACAGGGCATGATTGCATAGAAGGAAAATGTGGTGTCAGAGTCCAGACTGGCACACACACAGTTACCTAAGGCAAAGTGGTGGCAAAGAAGAGTTATTTGTTATGCCTTATGTAAACAAAAGCGGAAGATTCATGGGAACCCATATAAAAGCATCTTATGTCACACAGATCTCCCCACCTGCCTAAAGGGAATATAAACAACAGTGTCATCTTCATTTTAAAAAATGACTATACCTGTGTTCATATCCTGAACTACACCAAGGAATAGCTCCATGATAAATGTGCTTGGTTAAAATACATCCAGTACCATCATTCCTAATCAGACTATTAAACAAAATGTCTTTTAAGGTAATGAATTAG
>CAUYON010081681.1:0-79705 GCA_963573935.1 Arctocebus calabarensis
GACAACTGCAAAAAGAAAATAGCCGGCTGGGCACCTTTGGCTCAAGCGGCTAAGGCGCCAGCCACATACACCTGAGCTGGCAGGTTCGAATCCAGCCCAGGCCCACCAAACGACAATGACGGCTGCAACCAGAAAATGGCCGGGCGTTGTGGTGGGCACCTGTAGTCCCAGCTACTTGGGAGGCGGAGGCAGGAGACTCGCTTGAGCCCAGGAATTGGAGGTTGCTGTGAGCTATAATGTCACCACACTCTACCCAGGGTGACAGCTTGAGGCTCTGTCTCAAAAAAAAAAAAAAAAAAGAAAGAAAGTGTTATAAAATCCCTAAATATGTCTAATACAACACTTCCTTCCTGTGCCCTGTGATCACCTGACTGGGGAGTCAGACCTAAGAGCCTGGGTCTGAGCCTGCTTCTCTTGCCCAGCTTTGGGCTGGGACAAACATTCTGGTAACTATGCACGTTTCAGTCTTTAAGCTGGGACTCCCGAGATGCCTAAAGTAGGCTCGATAAAACCTTTATTATTCCAGAGGAGAACCAAGGGGGTCTTGGCTCCCCAAGTTAGAAAACCTAATGTAGGAAGGGAATGTAGTAAAGAAAAGGGGGTAGGGATCTTTGTGAATGTGGAGCCCTTGTGGAACCTGTGGATACTCCTGTAGGGAAGCAAGGTCCGTATGCTCCTAACCCTGACCGTCACCAACCAGAGTATGGAAAGCAGCCTTCCTTTCAGCCAGAGACACCATCCCGCAGTAATTCACCAAAATGACAAACACGGAGGGAAAGAGGACAGGCACTAGTGTGTTCTCTAGACCTTTGAGAGAACATGGAGCTGTTCTTTTGGCCACATCTGCGAATCTACAAGAAAGACGATATTGTAGATATCAAGGGAATGGGTACTGTTCAAAAGGCATGCTGCACAGAGGCACCGGGGCAAAACTGGAAGAGTCTACCATGTCACCCGGCATGCTGCTGGCGTTGTCCTAAACAAAAACGTCAAGGGCAAGATTCTTGCCAAGAGGATTAAGGTTCGTATTGAGCATATTAAGCACTCTTGTTTTTTTAATTATTAAATCATAGTTGTGTACAAAAATGTACATATTAAGCACTCTAAGAGCTGAGATAGCTTCCTGAAACATGTGAAGAAAAATGATCAGAAAAAGAAGGAAGCCAGAAACAAAGGCACCTGGGTTCAGCTGAAGCGCCAGCCTGCCAACCCCAGAGAAGCTCTCTTTGTAAGAACCGATGGAAAGGAGCCTGAGCTCCTGGAATCCATTGCTTATGAATTCATGGCATAATAGGCATATAGCGTATCACACAGGAGAACCAAGAGAACCAATGGAACTGTGATATTAGGTGCTGGAACCTATTCCCCAGGAATTCATATCATAACAGGAGTACAGCGTAGCACACAAGAGAACCCAGAGAACCAGCAGAGAGAAGCATAATGTGCTAGAACCTATTCCCCATGAATTCATGGCCTAATGGGTCTAGCAAGCTTTGTCACGTTCAATGGAAAGGTTCCTAAATTGCTGGAACCTTTTTCCCTATGACTTTCTGGCATAGTAGGTATTAAAAATAAAAGGCCACTGTTAAAAAATAAAGAAATAAAACACACCTTTGTCCCTGCTGTCTAAATGCTTGTCAGCGAGCATCCTTCACTTGCTTCATCGAGCTGGAGTGGGCAGCAAGAAACTGACAGTAGCATTCACCCAGCATTCACTGAGCACCTATTATGTTCCAGGAACGTCATCAGCTGACACAGGATGCTATGCTCAGTATATAATGAGCTATTCAGAGCTGCAGCGAAGGAGGGTGGAGGAACCCATTAAAGTCAAAAGACTTTCAGAAGGCCCACGCACCATCCATGTTTATCTTCTTGACTTTTCTCTTTGAAGAAACCCTACCTTTTAAGAGTTTTTATTTACTGGGTTCTTTCTTCTATCAAGATGCTAATCACTGGAAGTTTTTTAACAGTTTTTAAGAAATATCTGTTTGCCCCAAATTTCTCAGTAAAGGAAGTGATCACGCATACCGTTGAGAAAGGGGAAATTCCTGCCTCCCCCACTGGACTACGCCTTCTTCAGGCAAAGAAGTACGAGAAAAAGAAGGCAAGTTAGTGTCTTTTGACTACTGTATTTTAAAAGAATGAATTCAGGTAGTTCTACTTTGTTTCACTATTTCCATCTTACAAACTTTTTTCCTCCTAAGACCACGAAATCAACATATTAATTCTGTTTCCACAACATGCTATATTCAGAAGAGTAGCTGCCAAATTGGTTGGGACCTCTAACAAGATAATTAATTATCCAGTAACACGAGGACTCTCGGAGTGTTGGATGTAAAACAGATGGCAGGAGAAGAAGGATGGTGCAGTCAGGATCTCTGAGGGGTGTGATAAGTCTTTCTGCCTCGGTGGGGTAAAATCTACTTGTGCGCCAGGCCTTGCCCATGCTTCCTGCGCACCTACTTTTTCTTGGTGGGTCCGTCCATCACCCCGTTTCTTCACTCTTTGAGACGCCAGCTTCCGTTTCCCACCACCACAACCACGTTCATTTTAAACGTCAGGGGAAGTGAGGGTAAGAGATGCCCCTGGACCCTGAGCACAATGCCAGCATCTGCGGCAGCCCCAGTGCCCATCCATGGAGCAAATCTGGCTGCCTTGCTTGACCTTGTCCTTGACATTGCTTTTACTCAGGCAGATGCAGTAATTTTATATTACTTCAGAATCAGCTATGTTAACATTACATGCAAATGCCATGTGAATTGTTGTTGTTTGGAAATTTTTAAAAGCCAAAACTGAAATCTAAACATTTTCCCAGAGAAAACCTGGTCGAGTATCAGAGAAATATGTATACAATGAACAGCTACTACTCCCACCTTCAAAGTGACTCTCCTCTGTGTCTGATCAAGTTTGCTGGCACTTGGAAGGTACGTTTACACTGAACTAAACATTTGAGGGTAGTGATTATAATGACTTTACCACTGACATTTTTCTGACAGATTTACCATCTATTACAAACTGTTACTGTCATGACGCATTGATGACTTTGGAAGTCTAATGTTTGTTGGTATTACAAAGACGGCTACCAGTTATATTTTGGATATTAGAAAATCTATTTTATTGCAAACTTTATCCCTCATGCACTAAAGAAATACAGGATAATCCAGTTAGAATATCGTTACAATAAAGTTACTCATTCATCATAAAAAATATTGAGTGTCTGATCTGGGGAGTAAGCAGTCACCTTGCCTATCCCACCCTCTCAATATCAAGCCCATCTTTTATCATTTAAAGTAGAGCTCCCTAAAATAGATTACACTGACAAGTGGTAATTACTGACAGCTGCGTTTAATTAGCAAAGCAGATTCCTGCTCATGACAATAAAGTATTATTAAATGTTCAGCATTAGCGCTGGCAGTAAGCGGTGACTTTGCTAACGCAGAACTGGAAGACCTGCTTTCTTTATTTAAACACACACAGAGTTTGGCTGGAATTGAGCTTGTGCTACGTGGGAGTGTCTACGGTTTTACGAAAGGAAAGAAAAACAGAGGCTGTAAAGTGTTTTTCTTTTCCTTTTTTTTAGGAAAACAGGCAGATTGTACAAGGATAAAAAGTAGTCCGGTGCCAGACGTTGGTACCCATTCTGGAATTGTGTTTTTGTGTTTGCGGGTCTGTCTGTGTGTTGGGGCATGCGTGGAGGTGTCTGGGTGCCAGCGACAGAAAGAAAGTAGCTAACCCCTGGTATACTTTCTGATTGTATTAAAGACACTATTTTGATCTTCTTTCCTGCCTGCCTTCTCCTTTCCTTCTTTTCTGTAATTAACCCTATATACATCTCTGATGGATAGAGGATTTGAAAAGTATGTGCACTCTAAAATTGATTGCAATTTTCATTCATTTTTATTTGTAGTAAGTGAGCTTGACTTATCTCCTCTAACCCTTATTAATCCATTTCCATGGACCTATCTAGATCTCTTACCTGGCTATTCTTACTAAAGGTGAACTCAGAATGGTGAGATTGCAAGCATTGCAAAAGGTGTTCAGTATTTTGAACAGTTATCACCATGCCAGCATTTTTAATCCATAGCGCATAGGCGGGTGCCACTACCTTGAAGAAGTATTGTGAGGATGGCTGAAACTAGCAATCCTTAAATTTTGACATTGGTTATTTTCATTATTTAAATATATTATTCAAGATATAGAAAGAGATCAGTTTATTGTGACATTACCAGTAGAACTAGCCCTATAACTTAAAAGTATTTTCTCATACTCAAAGAACTCCATTCCAAAAATATTTATTGGTAACCTAAGATCTGATGGAAAAAAACATGATGTTGCGTATCTGGAACTTGTGTTCCATCGAGTTGGTGTATTGTGTTTTCACAATGCTGTTTTAAGTTATCTGGACGGCATGTATTTTTCAAGTGTAAAAATAGACTCAGTATAATATCCTGCCATCTTGTAGTTTGCCATTATAAATGCTATATTCATCAAAATCAATTTATGTATCCATGGCAATGTGTGGCAAGATGAATATGAATAGAGAAATCCTAAATTGATCCTCAAACTAATTTCCATCATCAAAGTGTAGAGCAAATCTGTTGAACTTTTTCATTGTCTTTTCTTCCTCCCTCCCACTCACCCTCTAGTGGGCATAAGCAAAAGATCGGGGAAGATGCGTACAGAGGGCTGGCGGCCAGGGGAACAACGGAGCCTGCAAAGGACGTGGCCAACCCACTAGTTTGATGCTTGTTGCTACACAAGCACTTTAGGACCATCGACTGTGTTCACAACCCCAGACCAGCACTAAACAAATTTGCATAAGGTGGAGAATGTGTCGTCTTTATTTGCAAAACACTGATTCTCATGAGGATGTTTAAAAGCAAAAAAATGTCAGGTGCATATCTGTTTTGTAGATTTATTCTAAAAGTAAATTTCAAGAAACAGCAATTGCGCAGATGCCAAATGTAAGTATCTAAATGGATGCTCAGTTAAGGCCATTTAAGAGTTATTTTGAATAATAAACCACAAAGCTTCACTAATACCCTAAATTTAAAGCCCTACTGAGTCTTATAATATTCTGATGTTTAAATCCTATTGAGAATAGAGGTTTCTTTTTATTTTGTGCTTTGAAATAGAAGATTCTTCACTGAAAAAAGTTTATAGGATTCAAGGGCAATGACAAATTTAAAGCCCCACTGAGTCTTATAATATTCTGATGTTTAAATCCTATTAAGAATAGAGGTTTATTTTTATTTTGTGCTTTAGAATAGAAGATTCTTCACTGGAAAAAAGTTTGTAGCATTCAAGGGCATTGACTGAAAAGAAGTATTGTGCTCATTGGAATTGGGTGTGTTCGAACACTCACTGTTTCAACTATAAACCTTTCTAAAATTAGATCTACAAAATTGGAAATGCTACTACACTGTTCTAATTACTGTGCTAGTTCATAAATTAATACTGAGGAATAAAGGCTCAAATGTTCTCTTTTAAGAATGTCTTTGACTTTTAATATTGTCATTACTCACAATTTTATATTCAGTCATTACGCGAATACTTTTTGGATGTCTACTGTGTACAATAAACAAAACACAGTCCTCTGCGTTCAAGTAGTCAGGTGGGAAAGTAAATTTACATTAACATTAAATGAGGATTAATTCATTTCTCCACTCTAACCAACTAGAATGTAAACTCTATGGAGGGCAAGAATTTGTATTCACCAGTGTAGCCTGGGCCTGCTAACATATTGCCTGGCACATCATAGGTGCTGGGCAAATATTTGGTGCATGAAATCAGGAGTGTATGAAGTGTCACAGCAGATGAGCAGAGACACAGGCATTGAGGGGGTCATAAAGTGCTTTCCAGGGAAGGTAAACCTTGAGCTCATTTGAGAAGCTCCAAATAGAAAATAGAGCAAAACTTAACCAGGGCCATGGATACCTGCATAAAACTGAGTGGGTTTGTTTTTTTCTTTCTGTTTTATTTCCTTTTATTTTATTTGTCTTGAAACCTGCCTTCACAGTGAATCAAGGAAACGGGAGTTTGACAGGGAAAAATAATAAACAACCAATCTGAATCTTAGGAGGCAGCAAAATTCCTTGAGACACCTCTCTCTTCATCTCCATTTACGTTTCACACGCACAGCTGCTGTATCCAAAATCTTTCTCTTCAAACTCCTTGTGAGACCATCGCCCGAACCCAACCCATCTGAACAAAGAAACAGCACTTTCATTGTGTTTCTATTCTATTTTTGAACTAGTTACCTAATTTTGATCAATATTGGGCAATAATACCTCATTCCATTTTTAAACTGGAACCTCCTTTTCCATAAAGCCTAAACTACTTTTGTGGTTTAAATAGGTTCTTATTTTAACCCTTCATTAATTATGCCTGAGTAACTCACCCCATCATGCTGACTTGTAAAAAACCTCTTGAGTCTCAGCCCTAAGCCAAATCTGCTACTGTAAGAGATGCTCACATCTTTTTCACATGCTATACCTAATTCATTCTGAATCATTCAAACACTGGAAGATTAGACTGCTGCACTCCATGTTGATTTTACACATTAAACAAATCCCAAAGGTTTTATAGAATCTTTGTTTATGTTTTTTTTCAGGTTAATGTGAGGGTACAAACAACTAGGTTACAATGTTTTGCTTTTGTTAGATAGAGTCACTCTTGTAGTTGTAACTGCACCCAACAGTTACATTGTGCCCATTCAGGGAGAATACTAATCCCCTTCCCTTGAACCCTCCCCCTTCCTCATCCCCCTCCCCCCAACTTGGATTGAGTTTTTCTCTTATGTGGGTGTGTGTTAGATCATCTACTGGCTAAATAATCAGTATTGAGTATATTGTGTACTTGTTTCTCCATTCTTGTGATACTTTCCTAAGAAGAATGTGTTTCAGCTTCTTCCAGGTTAATACAAAAGATGTAAAATCTCCATCTTTTTAATGGATGAGCAGTATACTATGGTAAATATTAGAATCTTTGTTTAAATGTTCCTTTCTTATGATTATTGGCTTGGAACCAGCTGTTGACATCTCCTGTGTATATAATGATCATTTCTTAGTTTCACAGTACTTTACTGACCAGATGTAGTTGTCTTATGCTATAATATCCCTTAAATTGAATAAGACACATTATCTACAATTAGAATATAGAAAACTTAAGATCAGTGATCCCAGAGACTGGTAGAAGAGAGAGAAAGCTATAATTGGAATTTATTCAGGCCTGCAGAGAATAAGTGGTCCATCTGAATGCACCTGTATGTGTTAGCTGAATGTCTTCTTTCAAAACATCACTGTGTAAACAGGGTTCTGATAGATGAACTTCTAGACCAGTCGTCTTACAAATTTGAATGGGCTTTTGCTGGCAAAAGGCAAAGGAGGGAAAAACAAGTCAATAGCTAGCAAGTGACACCTCAAACGTACAATAAAATTTATTTTGATAAATATCTGCAAGAAAGTATTACAGAATAAATCTTATGCTTCATAATGATCAAATAAGTTGGAAGGAAGGGTATTCATTTTTTTCAAAACTTGGAGTCAAAGCCATCAGGCTAATGTTGCATCAAAATGTTTTAGGTCTAAGGATTTTGTTCCATTGTACTACAATTGAATGTCAAAAGCCATGTGTAAGTGATGAATAAAAGTGATGAGCTGAAACCAGAAACCTTCTGATGTCAGAAAATACTTTCTTCCCCAGGGCCGAGTAAGAGATAAGATTTTTCAGAAAAGATATTAAAGGGAAGATAGGTATAACTCTGTCACATTATCCAGAACCCCAGCTTTCCAATTTTTCTTACCTAGGCATTAAATTTTGTGTCAATGAGTCCAAGCAGCCTTATTGTCTAAAGAAGACTCAGAGTATGGGCAGCGCCTGTGGCTCAAAGGAGTAGGGCACCAGCCCCATATGCCAGAGGTGGCAGGTTCAAACCCAGCCCTGGCCAAAAACTGCAAAAAAAAAAAAAAAAAAAAAAAGATTCAGAGTAGATAAACTTTTCATTCATTTACATTATATGTGCAATAATGGCCACAGCAGTACCCAGCAACTATTCTATTTGGTTGTGTTTATCTCATGTAAATTTCTTTCTTCTCCTTCCTCCTCTTGAATTTCACACTGAGCTCTCAGGAACTGAGGAAGGACAGGAGGAAATTGGGGCCCCTTCCCAGGTGCTCTGACTGGGGTCTTCTCAAAATGTCTTTATTGACAGAAGGGGGCAGCACCAGCTCTCAACTTCTGGCTTAGCGTCCCTCCAAAATAGCCTTCGAACCCTGTTTAATCCAAAAGTTAAAGTTGCCTTGACTCCTTAAATCACCCCTGGCCACCATAGCTTTATTCCCAGGATAACTTTGTGTATTTTAGCTTTCCATATATTGAAAGGGAAAGTGAACACTAAATACATATTAATGATAAGACTTGCCTGGTTGAGCAGCCATGGTATGCCACTAGTTTAGACCCATAGCATGTGTTATCTGCTACTTTACAGCTTAATTAATCGCTCAAAGTTGAACAGTTAGGAAGAGGTAGAGATAGGATTAAAGTCAATCTTTCTGATTCCATAGATTCATGAGCCCTGCCATCAATCATATTCCTCACAATAGGTTATGATGAGAAATGCCTGTTTCCGGAGGATAAAATTTAAGCTCTCCTGCATTATTGGTATGAACAGAGGAACAATGATACCTATTCACCTCCCCGCAAACACATACACCATAGTCGTCCAAGATGAGTCCTTAACCTCTTAATAGTTTTGCATATCATTAACTATGAGCCAAGTAGTTTCACATAACTGCTATCTTTCTCTAATCCCAATCATAATCCTGCTGTATGTTTTTTTTTCCTCATGCCTTCTAGGTAAAAAAGCCCCTCTTCCTTCTGGTGTGCAGCTCCATCCCATGTTTGTTAGGAGTCGGTTGCATTATTCTAAGGCAACAGATGACCAGTCTAGATGGCTTAAGCCCTCGAAGGTTCATTTCTCCCACCCGCTGTGTGTCCATTGCAAGGCGGGGACTCTGCTCCAAGTTGTGTGCACTTTGTGACGCCAACCATCATAGCAGCATTTATTGGGAACCCTGCTGATCTTGTAACACATGGAAAAGAGATTGCTGTGACGAGTGTGTTGTATCTCAAAGCCTACCCATCGAAGTGATCCAAATCCCTGTGTTCATTGTGCTAGCCGAATCAATTCCTCTGCTCAAGTCTGACACTGATAAAGCAAGAAAACACAATTCTCCCCCAGGGAGGAGCAGCTGATATTTGGGAAGTTTCATACCATCTATGCCTTTAGGTACCAAGGCTTGCTGTATTTCAGTAGCATTTCTAGTCTTTTTAGTGAGTAAGCCAAATAAACCTTCAGAAATTGGGGATTACAGGTGGCAAAGAGGGAAATAAGATACAAGGACTTTTCTCAAGCGCTACCTCAGTAGCTTCTATATAGAAATGACCTCTAAGAACTTTGTCCTTTCACAAATAGGTGTCTTCACATTTATTACTGTTGCTGAAATGGCTTTTGGTCATTATCAACAGGGAATTGATAGGCTGCACTATTGCCTTTTTGGATTCAGAATATATATTTTAGAATTTAGAATCACTTTCTCTGATGTCAGTTCTGCAGCTGATTTTTTTTAACGTGTTATATGAGCAAATGTAGATTGTAACCATAAACACAGTGGAAGCAAAAAGCAGGCCCATCTGTCTCTTTCAACTTGATTAGGGAAGGTTGTTCAGACAGCATTTTTAGTGTGATCTCAAAATTAAGGTTAAGTTGCTTTGAAGCCAGTTGACCACCATAGATTTATTCATTTCAAGAGTTAGAGTCAAACAAATTGAAAATATGTACACATTCACCAAGACACATTATGTTGCTACTTTAAAACCACATTGATTTTTTGGTTGCACAGGAAATACACTTGCAGAGAGTTTTCCTTCTCTGCTTTCGGTGATAGAAATTCTGAAATGGCTAACAATTCTATTACTTGTAGTTAATGCAAGTAACAAGAATTGAAAATGCTATTAGGGGCAAGCTTGTATACTCTGAAACATAAATGAAAAAAATTATATACTGGAACAAAAAAAATTAATTCAGCAGTGATTTTAAGAAAAAAGGTAGCTTTTCCATTTATTGTAAGAACTATTTTAATCATCAATATGAAAGATTGTTCTTCAAGTACCCAAGTTGTTAACAGTATTAAGGGACCCGAAAGTGTGAGGTCTTCCCTATTTTTCTCTACTTTTCTTTATCCTGGGATATAGAAAAATGCCAACAATCAGATCAACAAATGCCAGACATAGATATACATGTGTCTGTGTGTGAAAAGATACATCAATATGTACATTTTACTAAAACATTGCGTATTGTCCCAAACTTTGAAGAGGATTTTATATTGCCTTGATGTTAATTTTATACAGTTATTCTGGTAGATATATTTTGAAAGATATCACTGAACTCACATGATTTCACTGAGCTATCACTCTTCACTGAACTCGCATGATTTGCAGCAACCATTGAGAGGAGCCTTGGAGCAGAGTCCCCACCATCCTCTGCTTACAGTCTTGGAGGGGATGTGGAACACAGCAGGCAGTAACCTGGGCCAGAAACTGCTGAGTACAGACAGATAAAGGCTAGAGCTGAGAAGCAGAGCTGAGAAAATCTATCTTAGTGCTAACAAAGAAAAAATTAACAGGAAAAAAAGGACAAAAAATTCTGAGTAAGGAAGTTTTTATGAAACAGCAAATAGATTTTTATATAGATGGAGCAGTAAGACTAAGATCACAATGTTTCAGGCACTGTGCAGGTACTTTACATTTTTAACCTTCACAGGCTACTAGGTGGGGGTGAAGGGTTTTGTGGAAGAGGGAGAACAGAGGCCAATAGTTGTTGGGTAAAATTCCCAAAGTTTCAGTTAGATGTAGATGGAGCCCAAATTAAGTACATTTATTGATTTATTCTTTCAAAAAAACGGTTATTATGGCTGGGCTGAGTGGCTCACGCCAGTAATCCTGGCACTCTAGGAGACTGAGGCAGGTGGATTGCTTGAGTTCACAAGTTCAAGACCAGCGAGACTTTGTCTCCAAAGATAGCAGGGCATTGTGGTGGGCACCTGTAGTCCTAGCTACTTGGGAGACTGAGGCAAGAAGATCGTTTGAGCCCAGGAGGCTGAGATTTCTGTGAACTACGATGCTACAGCACTCTACCCAGGGTGACAAAGAAAGGCTCTGTCTCAAAAAAAAAAAAAGAAAGAAAGAAATCCAGTTATTACTGTATTTCTGTATGTGAATATACCCTTTCACATATATTTCAAAGGAACTGAAATATGTTTATTGCAATATTGTTTGTAATAGCAATAAACCCAAAATGTCTGATCAATAAGAATTGATGAAATAAAGTATATTCATTCATACAGTTGAATATTATTCAACCATAAGAAGGGATAAGCTGGACTTTAAAGTAAAATATGAAGTGAGAACCAAAATAATGGTTAAGGGTAAAAGCAAGATGTATAATCATCTATGGGAAAAATAACATTAAGCTGTGTACTCAGGGTAACAAAAGAGAGAAAATAATAGGTTTAAGAAATGAGACAAAGACATTGTCTTTTACCTAAGACTTTGGAAGTGGCTTTCACAATGGCTTTAACATGATCATAACCATAGACAGACTCTGAAAATAGCAGTGACAGCTGGTAACTAGAGGCTATACTACATGTGAGTCAAGTTTACAAAAAACTTTGAGGTATAAATCTTTCTCTTAAGCTATATTTGTCTGTGGAATCACTCCCAGCAATAAAATTGTTGAACCAAAGGAGAAGAGGGATCTAACTCCCAAGAGTTATGTAATGGTGCATGTAAATTGGATAATCCAAAGGCAATGTATTAAGTTTAGATAAAATTAAATGGATTGAGTTCTTATTTTCTCTGTGAGGTTGGAATATGTAACATCATTAGAGATATATGAATAAACCTGTATCACATTTAATACAAGCTGCATAAACAAGGAATCGGATGCTGTATTTAATCTGTAACTCTGGGAAGGCTGTTTTTCTCTTTTTAACCAACAAATTAACAAAGCAAAACAAACAAAAGACTGCCAGGATGATGGGAATGCCTGTGTCTTGTTTCTCCTTGGACTTACAGGAGCTGGTAAAAGTGATGTTTTAGTCATTCTTAAAAAAAGATTATGGAATGATATAATAGCTATTAGGTATTGAGCACTTCCTTGGTTTGAGCATGGTGCTGGGTAACGTATTGTATGTTTTGGTTAATCCTCATAACAGCTCCATGAGGTAAGTGCTTCTGTTTCCCCAAGAGGTTCATTTACTTGCCCATGATCCCCCAGGTAGTAAGAGGTCAAGTGGGCATTTGAACCCAAGTCTGCTGGCACCAGAGCCCTTGCTTGTAACCATGATGCTGGATATCCAAAGCCTAGGATAAAACTTGCAAGAGGGAGACAGGATAGGATTCAGGTAGTTAAATAGAGCTTGAAGGAAAGTGATTTAAGAGAATGGATTTGAATATAGAAACAGGGAATAATGGTGGGCAGAATCAGTGACCTATATTTTACTATTATACTTTTGCCCAAGGCAACGTTGTTGTCAGAAGCTTACTTAAAAAAAAAAAAAAAATCTGCTCAGAGAGTCTGAGATTAGATCCTTGAGAATAGGTGTTAGGAGGAGAAAAATAGCAATTTGAACAATCCAATGAAAATTTGGTAGATAAATCAGAAAAATAAGCTGCATGGATGTTGAAATCAATGAAGAAAGGGCTAAAGTTGAGTTGAAGCATTAAGAACTTTTAAAAACATCTGTCCTATGAAGTTGAGTTGAAGTTAAGAACTTTTAAAAAACATTTGTCCTATGCATTTAGCTAATGTAGACATTAAAGCTTTTCCTAATTGGTCACCTTATATTATAGGCCAGACTCAAAGTGGACGGAGAATACAGTTCTCTCCCCAGGATGGGAGCCATGAAAAGCAAGGTGTTAAACGGTGGAGATTAATGAGCCTTGGCAGGTCAGGGTAGGGGAGCTTGGGTGGCATCTGCTCGCACTGTGGTGGTCTTAGCTCGCGCCAGTTACATGTATGTGTAGAAGCTGATAATTCAAACTTTCAAATGGAGAAAAATTCAGTTTATCTAATAAAGTAACCTACTTTGAGCATTTCTGTGATGTTAATGAGGATATCCTGCATTCTCTTGCTGTGGGCATTTTAGTATGTTTTGATGATATGGTAGTAGGATCATTAACCCCCCCAGCTGGAGCTAGATACCTCCACCCATGACTTTTCCCACCAGCCTACCCACCATCATTACTCTGGTATCTTGACAACCCTTAGGACAACTCGTGAGGATTGCAGTTTACCTGATATTGGTGTCCCCAACTAAAGAGTGCAGGCACTTAGTCACCTTTGTTCCTAGCAGTCAGTGAATGTCTGTTAAATGAACAGAGGGATGACTGAAATGTCTTTTTCATTAAACCTAAAATAATCAAAAACATCACAATATGCTATTCAAATATCATATCCCAATTGCCCTAAATCCTGAAGAAAGAATGTTTATCTCATTGTGATTTTAACCCTGTTACAGTACTCTTTTGCATTTCCGTTAGCACCTCCACTCTTAAGGGAGGTCTGTAATGAAACCACATCTCCAGTTTACCCTGAGTGTGTTGAAGATTGTCCTTGTGGGTTATGCAGGAAGAGATCACTTGGGGAGGAATAGGGCACTTCTACATGAGAACATGACAAATCCTGAGGGCATTTCCTCCAAGATAAACCTGCACTTAACAAAACTGAAAATAAAATTATTTACATTTTCATGGTGACTTAGCTTTTGCAGAGATGTCACACATAAAATCTGCATTTGTAATTTTTACACTTGAAAGAAACAGAATCAGGGAACTTAAATTACTTACACAGTCACCTCATTAATAACTGGAAAATCTAAGATGTTAAATCAGATTTTTGAATCAGACAGTGACTTTCCCATTAAAACACATTGAAATAATTTTTTTGGAAGACAAAAATGTCATTTTATTTCCCAGACTAACCCTGTACCTGCTATGTAACAATTTCATTGCTCTAGAACTTAAGAATAACAATGATCAACCAAACACAAAAACCTCATGATTCACCACTCATCGCTTTCATATAAGCTAACCTAAAACACTGGCATATAAAATAATAGAAAATACACCTGAAATATAGAAAAAATTGTTCTTGCCCTGAAATCTTAGAAATAAGTTGTGCTAATAATGCAATTCATTTATTCATCTAGCAGAGCTTTATTTTTTTCTAGCAAACTCAACTACAAAACCAGTAAGTAATATTTAAATGCATTTCTATAAGCTTAGTAATATAAAAATGGGGCAAGTATAATGTAGGTTCTTCCTCTGAGATCATCTGCTTTTATTAGTACTTTTTTCATTTTTTGGATCAAGTCGTCACATGAACAGTTTTGGATGTATCTGGAATCATCTCCCTTCTCTGCTCTTCACTTCTCCCCTTGGGAATTAAAAAATCATCAATTTGATTTCAGTGCTCATGTGATAAGTGACAGAATAAACAATACTGGATATGTTCCAGGCCCACATTACATTTACCGCCATCCGCCTCCAACAGATGGCCAATGCGGAGTTCATTTTATGAGTGTCCTTAGATCGGGGCTGCTTCCTGCATCATTGGTTTATTGCAACTGGTAGTGATATGGTTGGAAGAGTAAATTCCAAAAGCAGATGACATTTTGGTATAATTTATACAAATTATCATCAGTACATAGGCAAACTACTAAAATACAAAAATAATTTCTGTTGGCCTTGAAAGAAAGGTGGCATTAAGAAGGACCCTTGCTCACTGATACTTTAATTCACATTATATGACAATAAATTCAATAATTGTTGATAGAAAAAGTCACATCCTGCTTCCATTTCTCTTAATGGCACTGCGGGGTTAGACTGCAGTGCAAATGAAAAGATGGTATGTTTTCAAAGCCTTGGCAGCCTGCGGTGACCTTCAGGAGAAGTGAAATGCTCTGCTGGCTGGAGAAACAATTGAACTGAAACCAGTGAGGCGCTGTAAACTGGGAGATAGACTTCCTGAATTAAAAGCTGTTAGCAGCAGCTCAGACAAGAAGAGAGAGAAAAGAATATCGTGCTGCAAGGTGATTTTATGCAATGATTTTAAAGTAGGGGAGAAAACAAAGTCCAGATAAAATCTGTGTTTGTCTCCTGAACGAGCTTAATGTACATATCTGCATGATGTAGATAATAAGATATCTAGACGATAAGCATAGGCAAGTCTATGACCTGTTGAAACGCATGTAGAAAAAGGACACTCAGACCTTTTCATAAAACAGAACATCAAGAAATTAGTAGCGGTCGTCCTATTTTACGGTCAATGGTTGTCTAGGCATCAGTCAGTGAGCCATGTATTTGAAGAAGGCTTTTAATTTATTTATTATGAAATATGTGTGCTAAATTTGTTTACTAAATCTTTTGATGATTAAGCTGTTTTATCTATTTTATGAAAATAATTGAATATAACAGGTTTCTAGTAGTTTATGGAGATACTACAATGACCTCTGAAATGAGTTTAGGGTACAGACCAGATAAAGCAGAAGACTGAAAATGCATTTCTTATTTTTGTAAGGAATGAAGGGAATTGCAGTAGATGAATAAACGGACGTGCCATGTTCTGATGTGTGTCGCAGTTCGGTTAAAATGTTTTTATAATAATCCTCCCCATACATAATGTGTGCATATTCTACACATGAGAATTTGTTTGCACAGATAAAAAATGCTCTTATACTGTATTAACAAATGCTCTGTTGTTCTTGTGTTGTCCAAGCTACAGAATACAGTTATTCATTTTACTCATTTAATTACTCAATATTTGCTCATTTAATTACATCTTAACCAGGCATAGTGGGGAATGGTGGAGGTTTAATAGCATAAAATTAAGAAAATCTTAATTTTAATCTTTCTTGAGAAAAATTAACACTTGTATCTTGCCACTCTGATTTGCTATCTCTTTACTTGTTACTATTTCAGTGGTGTGTCCTTATTCATTCCTCTTCCCAGTTAGTGACCTACATAATATTTATGCCAAGTCTTAAATCTAAAACTTCTGAGTCCTCAGCATGAATAAAAAATGAAGTTGTAAGCTTTCATGTGCACCTACTGTTTATCTATGAAGAAAACAGATGTAAATGAAAATTTAAAGCTGAAAAGATACTCATGAAGTTATTTTAGTCCATCTTCATCTTTTTTGATCATATTCACTTGAAAATTTGATGAAAACTTGGCCCTCTCTCCAGAGCAGGGAAAAAAGGAGCATGCATACAAAAAAAAATGGTATTTAATTTCAGGGGATTTGCCAACTCTCTATGAATTTCAGGGACTTATGCTTATGGAAGCAAATAAAAAGCCCATTTTTGCTTTTTCTGGAAATGACTCGAACTGCTTACCTTCATTCCCATTAGTTGAGAGGAATATGTATGGATGTCAACGTTAATATTTGCTCTGTATTGCAGAAGGGCTATCTGGCTACAGCTGAATTCTGTTGTCTAATATATCTCAAGTTAGGAATCTTTTCTGTGTACCTCTCAGGTAATGGTGCTTAAAGTGGACCAGCAACATCAGCATCACCTGAGAACTTGTTAGGAGTTTAAATTCCTAAGGCATCGCCCCAAATGCCCACCAGGTAATGCGAAGAAATAGCCAAACCTCTATTTCTAGTACTTGATTGATACATAATTTGCATAAAATAAAATGCACACATTTTAAGTACACCTTTGGTGAGTTTTAACAAACCTATGTATCCTTTAACAGCCACCACAATCCAGATATTGGGCATTTTTTCCATCTCTCCAGAAAGTCCCCTAATGTGCATTGCTGGTAATTCCTACCGCCTTCTCCCCCGTACACTATTGATATAATTTTTATCACTATAAATTAGTGTTACCTGTTCTTGAGCTTGATATAAAAGAAACTATACAGTCTATATCTGCTCTACGTAATTTATTTTGAAATTCATCCTACTTGTTGTGTTTGTCATTAATTCATTTCTTTCATCACTAGATAGTGTTCAGTTGTATGGATGTACCACAATTGTTTATCCATTCACCTGTTATTGGATATTTGGGTCAATTATTTGCAGTTGTTAGGAACTAAGCTACTGTAAACATTCTTGTACAAGTCTTTTTGTGTACATATTTTTAGTTACTGTGAGAAAATACCTAGGACTAGAAATGCTGGATCCCAGGTTCTGTGTATGGCTTTTTAAGACTGCCAAAGTGCTCTCCAGTGTAACTGTCCTCCCACCAGAAACATGTGAGAGTTGAATCTTTCATCCATATCTTCTTCAAATTTTGTTACTGTCAGTTTGTCATAATTGTTATTTTCATATTTACCTTGGTAATGACTGGAAGCTGATCTTTCATGGTGGTTTTAAGTTTCATTTCCCTGATGACTAACATCAAAAATCTTTTCCTGTGTTTAATTGACAATGAGTATGTCTTATTTAATTTGAAGTATTGGTTAAATTCTTTTGGCCATTTTTAATTGGATTTATTTTAATCAGCTTTAAGAATTTTTTTCTTCTGGATACAGGGCTTTTGCCAGTATACATACTGGAAATCTTCTCTCCTATTGCGACTTGCCTTTTTTTTCTTTTTTCTTTTCTTTTCCTTTTTCCTTTCCTTTTCCTTTCTTTTCTCCTCTCCTCTCCTCCCCTCCCTTTCCCTCTTCTCCTCTCTTTTCTCTTTCCTTTTCTTTCTTTTCCTTCTCTTTCCTTTTTTTTTCTTTTCAGACAGTATCTTGCTCTGTTGCCTAGACTAGAGTACAGTGGCGTCATTATAGGTCACTGCTGAAACTCAGACTCCTGGGCTCAAGCATTTCTCCTGCCTCAGTCTCCTGAGAAGCTAGAACTACAGGTGCCCATCACCATTGCCAGCTAATTTTTCTATTTTTGTAGAGAGATGGTCTTGCTATGTTGCTCAATTTGGTCTCAAACTGCAGGCCTCAAGCAATCCTCCTGCCTCAGCTTCTCAAAATGATGGGATGACAGGAATGAACCATTGTGGTCAGACTGCCTTTTTATTTTCTTAATGATATTTTATAAAGACCAGAAGTTATAATTTTAATGAAGTTCAATTTATGAGTTTTGATTTTAAATTTTTTATATTTATTATATCTCCTCTAAAAAAAAATCTTTGTCTATCTCAGTGATCTTCTCCTGTGTTTCATTGTTATGATTTTAGCTTTTATATTTGTAAGTACAAAGTATATAAATACAAAAATTTTACATTTCTATTTAGACCTAAATACTTTGCATATGGCATGAGGTATTTTACATTTGGACATCCATTTGTTTCAGTACCTTTGTTGAAACTTCGGACAAGCATCTATTTTTAGCTTTTTAAAATAGTTAACAATAGTTTGTTTTCAAAATTTATTCTTATACACCATTTTGGCCAGAGGTTACAATAGATTGTGTTCACTTGCAAACATATTAACAAGAAATTTAACTATTTGGGGGTATTTAGTATTAGTCTAAATATATAGATTAATTTGGACCAAATTCAGCTAGAGGAAGGAAAAGACAAGAATATTCTAGGTAGAGCTCTACCTCATTGGAAAAGCAAATCTACTATTTTTAAGTGCTATGGAGAACATTACTTAGGTGTCAAAGCTAAAATAACTATTGATATTCGAAGTAGGATGCTGAATTGAAAATAAAATGACTCAAATACTGAACTACCTACTAAATTATGCATTGATTTAGTTAATGGCAATACAAAATATTTTGCTTGAGATTTCCTTTGAAATGGTAGCAATTTGTAAGATAGCTTTATTTTTAAATTATAGGAAAAATTATAGGAAAGCATAGAGAATAATTTAAATCACCCATAATCTTTCCACTCTGAAATAAACACTCAGTTTACTGGCATATGTTCTTTCAAGTACATAAAAACACAAATAAAAAATGGAAACATTCTTAAATATCACGTTTTCATCAAAACATCATAGACCTCTTTCTGTATTCATAAATGAAGGTCAGAACTGTGTAGGTTAATTATTTGAAAGTTATACATCTTGGTTAACCACTTCCCTAGTAATGAACATACAGATATTTTTGTTGTTTTGATTTGGCTTTGATTTTTATCGTTATAAACAGTGCTGTGATTAACAGCGTGGTATGTATAATTTTACATTCTTGTATGATTTTTAGGCAGCGTTTGTTTCAATAAATAAAACTTATAGTTCTGTTTCTTTGTTTCTTTCATGTATTTATTGTAGACCCTGAACATTTAATCTTGATGACTTTGGCTATATCAGCATACATTCTAGTATGGAACATTCTAATGTAGAACTAAACTAGAAAAGATTTTGAGGCCATAAGTGATTCTATGTGGTAGTGGATGAAAAGTTCTGTTAACTATTCCTGTCACTGAAAATTATGGAGGAATATCATATTAATTAAACATATGTAACATTATTAAATAAACATATACAGAAGGTAGATCCTTCTATCTATAAAGCTTCAGATTTTTTTCAACTTTACTAAGCTGTGAAAGTGAAAAACTTAGGGGTTTATTAGGTGGTAAGTCAAGGAGCGTCTGTATACAATAAACTTTTGTTGTGCTCAAGGCCCTATCTGTATGCAAAGGGGCTGAAAAAATAGATTTCATTCGTGTCTAGGAGGGAAAAAACCTATTTTGAGAGTAAATAAAATTTTCTCTTACACAAAAAACATTTTAAAATTTTTTTTTTGTTTCTAATCCAACTGAATTTGAGAACTTAAAATTCCATTTCAGTAGAAGTTCCTTTTGCTGGAGTCCTTAAATAACTTGCAAATACTTGATTTCTTACAGCTCTTTTTAAAAAAATCTAGAGCTCCTAATGTTTTTGCATAAAACTTCCTTTACCTGACCATTGACATATAGTAAGGGCACATTTTTCATTCATTTATTGAATAGCTATCATATTAAAAAAAATAAATGTACTCAGCATCCTCAAAGAGCTTGCCATCTATCTGGAACTTTAAAACTTAACAATTATTTTAGATTTGAGAATTTTGATTTGAATTTAAATCTAAGTGTTCTGTGAGAACTATGACTTTGATTTTTTCCCCACTACTCCATCATGGATTTATCATTTTCTTGTCTAATAGAAAATGTTGGAGGGAACAAGTTCACTTCTGTCTTCCATTGACTCAGAGGTCTCATTCTTTGCACATTATCATTAAGACCTCGATGAAAGGCATGTTTGAGAGTATAAGAAAAATAGAGACCTTTTTCCATACCTTGTATTTATGGAACAGAAATTGGAAAAGAGCCCTGGCAGTCAACATTTAGTGCAAACTTAATTCTCTGCTCAAAATGTGAAACGATCTTGGTCAAAGACAGATGTAGTACTATATTTTTCAGTGTTTTATTTCCGGTATTAAAAAAGAAACTTTTTAACATCAAAAGATATTTAATATTTTCAACCTGAGATTACTACTTAATTCTTTATATGGGGTAATTTTTAGAATTAATGTGTTTTATTGACAAGTCACTTACATAATAAGAATTTTTACCTGTTACTGCTTATATCTATCTCCTGGACAACTTCACTTATAATTTAAGTATCTTAAAAGTTTCAGCTATTCAAGCGTATGTATCACTCTTTTAGGGACCTTATGTCCCCTAATCTTTATATGTATTTGGGGGAAAGATTACTTGTAGTATGGCCAAAGAAACTCCCTTCAATATCATCTCCTAGTTTACTTGTTAAAAGTCAGCTTCCTGGCCTAGGCCCTGCCTCTTCTAAATCTGAATCTCCAGAGAAGAGACTCTGTGTGAGGTCTTGTTAACCACAGCCCAGATCAATATGATGTTCCCTACAGTTTAAGTACCAAGGATTGTGCAGTAAGTTCTCGTTTTTTTGCCCCCTACTTGCTGCTTAATAGTACCTAGTCTGAAGGGAAGGGAGGTCATCCTTCCCTGTTTCTCACCTGCCGGACTCTGAGAACACCTGGTCGTCAAGGAGCTCTGTGTCTCAGCTACCCAGACACAGGAACATGTCTAGGAACCTTTTGGGATTTTGTCGGCGTGCAAAGAGCTGTCAAGAAAATCCCCTCACTAACCTCTGTTTTCACTCACTTCTCCCTACCTGGCTCTGCCTCTTCCTTGTGCTGCGTGCTGGGGCAGTTCAGAGGGTCAGAGGCACTTCACAGAGCTACACCTCTAACAGCGAGGGAACTATTATTTCCTGCACATAGATGTTCAGTGAGCCATCTAGTTATCATTAAATTAGACTACTTTCTGCCATGTGGGTGAATCAAATGAAAACGAGAATATTGAGACGTATGCTCTAGAGAGAATTTTTTAAAATTCAGTTTAGTCTTAGAAAAATTTAATAGGCATTTGCTATGTTCCTTTACTGTATTTTTTTAAATAAAGAATATCCTATTAATTATAATGCTTATTTTCTCTCTCTGAGCAATGACAATGTATAAAAATTTTCCTCCTAAATTAATATATTGTTATCTGCTTTCTAAAGCAATCACTTTTAAGCATTCATTATATGACTCACTCGTTAAATTTTTACTACATCAATTTTAATATTGCACATTGGTTAATTATCTCATAAATTTGAGGAATATTATATGTACAGACAGAGTCAAAATTTCCAAATCCTGTCAGTTGAAAAACAATATAAAACTAGCAAATAAGAATATCTTTGAAAATAAATTTGAATTCAACTCACATTAAATTAAAGTGATAGTATACCAAATTTTTTAGATATGTTGCTATCAATATTTTATTATCTAGTAAAAGAAATCAAACCACATCTCACTAGTAAATGCCAATGCATCTAGTTTTTAAATTTAAATGCAAATCATTCCACCCCTTACCTACAAAGAGAGAAGAAACAGAAATTGCATGTTATGCTTTATGTTACATATGCTGCCATACCAAATTTAGTTTTTATCACTGTTCCTCTAAAATGTATTTTAGACCAATAGCACTGAACCTCTTTTTTTCCCTAGTTTTATATTAAATTTTAACGTAATGATAAAATTCTTAGGCATTTCAAATTAAAGAAAACAACAACAGGGCTTTATCATAGTTCTTACAAATCCCTGTATAATTTTCAGAAAACTACTAGGGTAAAAAAAAAAAAAAGAAAGAAACAGTAAACAGTAGGACTACTTATAATATATAAATGTGGCATCTGATGTTGTTCTCACAAGGAAAAGAGAAATATGTTTTTATTATTCACCCATTCGTATAATGAGTAATGAACAAGAGGATGTCCTGGGTAGTCTCAAGAGCCATTATATAAAAAAGGATTTAGGAATGCCAAAGTTTGAAATTTCTTCTCAATGCCCACAAAGTCTGGAAACTGCGATTTGACAATATGAGGCTTTGGTCCTTCTGTATTAACAATAAAGGAAGCTCAATCCACATCGTCTCTAATCAATAGTTGGGAGTCCTAGCCTGACCAAAGATTACAAGATGTTTGTGCTGCCTTTGCTACTGTTGGTAACTGTGCATCATTCCCTGCGAGCCTCCACCAGGTGCTGCTACCAACTATACTGTGGTGATCAAAAATTTCAGAAGGGGCTCGGCACCTGTGGCTCAGCGGGCTAAGGCGCCAGCCACGTACACCTGAGCTGGTGGGTTCGAATCCAGCCTGGACCTGCCAAACAACAATGGTGGCTGCAACCAAAAAATGGCCGGGCATTGTGGTGGGTGCCTGTAGTCCCAGCTACTTGGGAGGCAGAGACAGGAGACTCGCTTGAGCCCAGGAATTGGAGGTTGCTGTGAGCTGTGATGCCACCACACTCTATCCAGGGTGACAGCTTGAGGCTCTGTCTCAAAAAAAAAAAAAAAAATTCAGAAGGAAAAAGAGGATGCTAAATTTGACACATAAATCTTACGTCCTATTGTGTTTCTTAAGTAGGGTACAGGGAGTTATCATTTGGTGCTTCTCTTGGTGATTGAGATGTCTAGCTAATTCCGAAATAGGTAAGATTTATGAGATTCTCACTCATTTTATTAAACTTATTAGATTCTTGGATTATAAAGCACTTATTACATTTTATTTAACTTAGATACTTAGATAACATCTTTCAAATGTAGCTGGGGTTTTTTTTTGTTTGTTTGTTTGTTTGTTTGGTTGGTTGGTTGGTTGGTTTTTTGCCGGGGCTGGGTTTGAACCCACCACCTCTGGCATATGGGGCCGGCGCCCTACTCCTTTGAGCCACAGGCGCTGCCCACAAACGTAACTGTTTTTATAGCAGCTACACCATGTCTCCCGGAGCACTCCATGTGTACCTCCTTTTTCTTCCTAACCTGTGGAATGTGAGAGTGTTTTTAGTCTATTAAGCGCATTGATAGATAACAACTCACAGCTAGAATATAAAAACACTCCCTTCAAAAAGTATTATCAACATAATATCAGGCACTAAAATAGCTATGTTTCTAGTAAATGTTATAATACAAAATTGACTCTGATATGTAAACTAGTAATGTCAGAATACAAAATTGGCTGTGAGATGTATTTTAGGTCAAAATTATACACTATTTATAATCAAGTGATAAAATTCTTTGCTTCTGGACCATACAAATACTGTTCCTGACAGAAGCTTTGCCTTAAATAGTCCTTGTATAAACCCCCACCCCCACCCATACACACACCTAAAAAAAGCTGGGATGTTATTTGGGCTCTTATAGAAAATAGAGGGTCTGTTCAGTATTTTCTGTTAGTCATATTTAAAAAATTACATTCAGCTTAAGAATCTCAGAACTTAAAGCATTTTCTTAGAGGCATAGCGCAGTGGGAATTGCACAAAACCATATGACCATGGACTTTCTAAGCTTTAGTGCTATGTCTAGTAATTTCAAAAAAGCCAATTAATTGGTCTTGCAGTTCAACTTATAGTCCAATATAAACTCTTCTTCTTTTTTTACATGTGTGTGACAGAGTCACTCTCTCAACACTAGGGCATAATAGCTCACAGTTGCCTAAACTCTTGGGCTTCATCAATCCTGTTACCTCACCCTCCTGAGTAGCTGAGACTACAAGTGTGCACCACAACACCCACCTAGTTATTCTTTCTTTCTTTTTTTTTTTTTTTACTTGTGATGGGGTCTCGCTCTTGGTGAGGCTGGTCTCAAATAAACCCTGGCTCTTACAGTACAGTCTGTGGACCCTTGAAATACTTTAATTGCTGTCAAGGGAGCTCCATCATAATAGTTTGCCCTTTCTCTATGTTGACATTTGCATCAAAGGTGCAAAACTCAGTGATTAGTAAAATGCTAGTGCCTTAGTATAAATCAGAGCAGTGGCAATAAACAAATTGCATTCTTCACTGCTGCAAATTCATGTTGAGAGAAGGAGAAGGGGGAGAAGGAGAAAGTCTTATTTAAGAATGTCCTTGATGAAACAATAAAAATTATCAATCATATTAAATCTCAACTTTTGAGTATGGTCTTTTTAATATTCTATGTGTTGAAATGGAAAGTTTGCATAAAGCACTTCTGCTGCCTACTCAAGCACAGGGGTCTCGAGGGGAGCTCATGTGGATTGTTTGAGTTGCTAGCTGCACTAGCCACTTCTTCATGGACCATCATGTTGACTTCAGACAAACTGGCAGACAAACTACTGCTATTCATAGTTGGGTATTTTCTGTACATTTTCTCAAAAATAAATAAAAGGCAACTGTTATGAAAAATGAGAAACTATTTGTTTTCAATGGTAAAATTCAAGCTTTCACATAAAAGTATTAGAAAACTTGAATATCCACTGTGAGTGTGACAGCTTACCAAAATGTAAAGACTTTGCTGATAAGATGGGTGGTGATATTGACGAATGTAATTTTTTGATGATGAAATGTGTCAACATTTGGAATTTCTGAAACATGCAGTGCAGTGTGTTCCAAATGACTAGTACATGTTGATGAAAGTTGTGCTTAGTAAGAGCTCCATTTAAAGTGACAGGCTAATGAATTTTAATGGAACAGAGTACATCATTAATCTGATTTCAGATTCTATGCTGCAACTAGCCTTTGAGGAACTATTGCTTGTCAAGTTTTGGTGTAATACTAAAGAAGCATACCCACAATTATCTGAAAAGGCTATTAAATTACTCATTCTTTTTCCAACTACGAATCTGTGTAAAACCTGATTTCAACATATTGCCGCAAACCTAATACTGAGGCATTAATGAGACTCCACCTGTCACATTTTCAGGGAGACGTTAAATCTTTGCAAAAATATGAAACAACATGTCTCTTCTTACAATTTTTTTTGTTTGTTTTGGAAAGTACAGATATTTTTATAGCAATGTTACTTATGTTAAACATGTAATGTATTCATTCTTGCTATTTTTAAATAAATTAATTTTTAAAAAATTTCAATTGCAATTTCTAATATCGTTAATAGAAATAAATATAACCTACAAAAACAAAAGCTTCTGAAACCAAAAGTTTGAGAATTGCTGATATAAACCTAATGGGTAATGTGTGGGAAGCTATTGAAATCTAAAATAAAGCTTCTTTAGCCACTAGAGGGAGCTTTTATTTTATATAAATGTATAGTAAAATGGCATTAAGAGTTTATATGAAAAATTGATGTAAGAATTCTCAGATCATAGCACTTAATATATACAACACAAAGCTTTGTGAGAAATGTACCATCGTATTTCTGAAGGAGCCCATTTAAACAAGATGGAAGGATTTGTTTTTCTATAGCTAAAATTTTGTCTGCCTAGTATGCTTAACAGAATTATGTTTACATTAAAGAAGACATTTAAGAAAACATTACCAGTTCTTAATATATGATACCATATGTAGAGAAGTCTATTTTTTCATCTTCTAACTGCTTTTTTTATAAATAGCAGGAGTGAATGTGGTTCTTTTCTTCTGAGTGACTTTGAGTAGCTGCTAATTAAGTGTGGGTCAGTCAGAAATACTTCTGACATCTTGTATTTCTCTCAGAGAAATTTGTATCAGTTACAGGGAAATAACCGTGCATAAGGAAGCAATGATGACTAAGTCCTGAGTGATTTATTTCTTTTCTCTGAGGTCCAAATAGAATCGCACCACTCCTGCAGCCAGTCATTCCTGTGGTTTTATGAACTCTCCCCCAATGACAGCCATTTTCTTACAGTTAAATGTATCTTTCTCTGTCTTCCTGAAGGCTGGGTAGGGAAAACTATATCCTAACACTTAAGAGATTGGTACAGACTCAATAGTTAAAGATACTAGATTAATTTTCTAGATATTTTAGAGATAATTGTGCATGTTATTATTTATAAATATATTTGACAAAAATCTTAAGTTGACAGTGTTATGATAAAACTAAAGCTAAGTTCATCCAAATTTACAGTACCTATGTTGGTCCAATTTTTTTAGGTTATTTGTCCTCCTGGTAAGATGCAGTGTGTCCTGGTGAGGACCAGGGTGAAGAAGCCCCCTACAAGAAATAATTTTCCATGAGTCCTTTCTTCCTCCAGCAGAACTTCTTTCATTTCCTCAAACTAGTGATTCTTAACATATGGAAGAAAAAAACATTAATCAGATGGAAGACATAATCACTCTTCCCAGAAAAATAAACAAACACAATGTGTTAAAAAATTTGCATTCCAATTTAATGATTTTCAGACCTCTAGAAGTCTACAAGAATCCTAGGTTAAGACTCTTAGTTTTAAATCAATATAAAACCAATGAAGACAGAATGTGGGTTTTGTTTGTGAACAGGGGGATGAGGGTGGAGAAGGAGGAAATAGGTATGTGGGACTAACATGCATTATTCGTCGTATTTATTTTGAAATTCCCCAAAAAATATCTTTAGGAATCTTGAAATACTTTAAGCAAAACCTTCAAAACCCATTTCTATTAAAATATTTAGAAATGCTAGGGCTGAAAGCTTTGGTAGAATTGAGGCCAGACTAGGTGAAACCTGGTAGCTGACCAGCACAGAATGACTATTCAACCTGCCAGTTTTTATCATGAAGTTAAGAAACTGACTTATTTAGAAAAGCAGTATTGAGTCAATCTTAGTTAAAACAAATTAAACTTCTTTTGAATGATGTACAGCACTTGATTTCCAGGAGCCAAATCAGTCCCAAGATTTCATTAAGAATGACTATAAGTTTAAGTTGTATAAAACCAGCAAAGAGCATTTTAAATATAGGCAGACTTAACTCACAATAGTAACACTAAAGTTGGTCATTCATATTCCATTTGTAACATTTTGACTCTTGATTGAGAAAAGATTGTCATAATATATTTAAACTGTGAGCAATGAAGAAATAAAATGATTTTACCAAGAGATAAAGGATTAGAACAGTGGTTATCAACCTGTGGGTGGCGAACCACAGGAACTGTGTTAAGGGCCGCGGCATGAGGAAGGTTGAGAACCACTGGATAGAGGATGCTGTCCCCTAAGAATCCTGTAGAAATGAGGACGATGAGAAAAGAGAAAGACAATCTTTTGTTCACTGATTCTTGGCAGGTATTGATTGATTGTTGAAGCTTACCCTCCAAAATGAAAAATGTTGTTTTCTTTCAAGATAAATATTATGTCCCAAATCTTTGCTCCCTGAAATTTTTGTAAAGAATTTTTGTTAGTCCGCATTTCTTTACAGATGTCTTTCTTTTAACGTTACATATGTATATCTGAATTAGTGCCCTAGTTTTCACTTAAGAGTAGTTGATTGATCGTTTAATTTTGCATATGGGCCTGGAGAAAGCTATTATGAAGAAATTAAAGTAAGTAAACTATTAATTAACTTAATTCTGGCCCTTCCTTAATATTGTGCATTCATTGCCATATTCCTGTGTTCACGGAATAACAACATTCTGTGGCTTTCAGCTTGCCTAGATTCCTGTTAGCCTTGATTCTACTTTTTGAGGGTTATGTCGCTTGCAGTGAATTAGTTTTCTATCTTTCTTACGACCTGGTTGTGCCAAAATTATATTTAAGATTTCCAGATGACATAATTTTATGTCATCACACATAAAATTAATACCTCCTGAACACCTGAAGTAGAATATTGTAGGCTGCTGGTTTGGCAAGAATCATTCAACACCTTTCTGAGTAACTTCAAATATTTGCACATCTTGAAGAGAAGAACAGCAGACGGCATGATCTGCAGCTTGGAGCGCAAACGTCGTGAATCATCGGTGGTGTTAAAAGCCGACAAGGATCTAATGAATACATGCTATAGTTTTAACACTGGAAGTCAAGTTTAAGTTATCCATGAGGCCATCTTTTTTTCCTTAAAAAGCCTCATCTAAGCCCTTGTTTGCCCTCCCATTCTTCTGAATTTGGCAGGCATCTTTTGAGTGGTGATGATAAGCCCATGGTGGCATGTGGCAGAGCTAGGTCGTGGTTTGTCATGTTCAGGATGCACTAGCATCCCAAGAGGAGTGGGAAAAGAAGCCCTCATTTTCTCAGTCCTGGACCCACTGACAAAAACTTGTAATCTTGGCTCACCCGAGTCATTCCTGAGGAAGGCAAAGGAGGGCTGCTTATGCCACAGGCGCTGCTCTGAAGAATGTGGCAGAGCTATGTCATGGTTTGCCATGTCCTTTGAGACCTGTCTCATTCTGAAGAAAACCCCATAAAGCAACTGAGGACTCACTTGTATATCCAGTACCCTTAGGGGAGGGGTTATTAGAGATAAGGAGAGCGTCAGTGTTCCTGAAATTGAGTGCTTTGGCTTCGACGATTTGGCTTCAGGTGAGAATGAAAGAAACTAAAGATTTACCACTTTGGGGTAAGAGTGTACCATGAGGAACTCTTGCGCAGACAGAATAGGGACAATATTATGGCTTATCTGGGATATAGTTGCCTTAAACATACACCAAGACTTAGGATACCAGGACTAAATCTAGACCTTACTACCAGGAATGAGGCTTCTCAGGGCTTTTTGGAAAGTATTGACCATGTAATATGAAAAATGGAGACTTGCATGGCTGGGCACTCTCCAGGCAGCCCTCCTTATGCCTTCCTCAGGAATGACTCGGGTGAGCCAAGATTACAAGTTTTTGTTAGTGGGTCCAGGACTGAGAAAATGAGGGCCTCTTTTCCCACTCCTCTTGGGATGCTAGTGTATCCTGAACATGACCTTCACAAATAAATTAACTTTCCATGCAAAAATAACAAAGATCAACCAAAGAAAAGAATATCTAGAGAGATTGTTCTGAAGAATTGACTTTTTTTTTTTTTTTTTTGGCAGTTTTTTGCCAGGGCTGGGTTTGAACCCACCACCTCCGGCATATGAGGCCAGCACGCTACTCCTTTGAGCCACAGGCGCTGCTCTGAAGAATTGACTTTTGATGAAACCTGCTTGCCATTTTTTCAAAATTCTTTATTGAGATATATTTTTCATACCACAAAATTTACCCATTTAAAGTTATAACTTGAGAACAATTTTTTTCACCCCCTCAAAAAGCCCTGCACCTGTTAGAATCGCCATCCAGCCTCCCTCACCTCAACCCATCAGCCCTAGGCAACTACTCATCTACTGACTGTCTCTATAGATTTGCCTATTCCAGATATTTTGTACAAATGGAAACATTTCATATGCATTGTGATTGACTTATTTCACTCGGCATAATATTTCAAGGTTCATCCACGCTGTAGCCTGTGTCAGCATTACATTCCTTTTCCCGGTCCAATAATATTCCATCACATAGATATTCTACCTTTTATTTATCCACTCATCAGTTCATGAGTATCTGGGTTTCTACTTTCTGACTAGCATGAATAATGCTACTATGAACATTCATGTTCAAGACTGTGTGTGGACATATGTTTTCATTTCTCTTCCTGGGAGTGGGATTGCTAAGTCATGTGCTGATCCTAGGCTTTGTCTGTTGAGGAGGAATGGCCAAAATGTTTTCCAAAGGGGTTTTCTGCCATTTTATAAAATCACCAACAAGATCTAGGGGTTTCTTCCGGTTTCTCCTCATCTTCGGCAACACAGATGAATGTCTGTCTCTTTTGTTTATTCATTCGAATGGTAGTGAAGTGACATCTCACTGGGGTTTGGGATTTCCCTAATTATGAATGATGTTGAGCATTCTTTCATATTCTTATTTACCACTTTTATGTCTTCTTTGGAGAAGTGTTTATTCAAATCCTTAGCCCATCTTTAAGTTGGATTTTTTTCCATTGTTCTTTATCTACATATTTAAAGTGTTACTTATATATCTGAATTAATGTCTCTTTTCAGGCAGATAATTTGCAAATATTTTTTCTCATTCTGTGCTTTGTCTTTTCACTTTCTTAATGATATACTTTGAAGTACAGTAGTTTTTAATTTAATGAAGTCCAGTTTATCTATTGTTATCTTTTGTAAACTGGGCTTTTGGTGTCATAGCTAAAAAAGAAAAGCACTGACTGAAATACTGCTGCATATTAATTAAGTCATTTTAAATTTTAACCCTTAATCTTTTAGACTTGCCTAATTTTGCCTCTTGCTGCAATATCAGGCAATCTTCACTAGTAGGCAAGGACCATTTCTCTGTAGGTGATACTCAGAAAGTGCACTTTTTAGTTGTCACTTTCTTCCTAGACATCAGTGGTAGTGAACTTGGGAAGGAGCAAATAGCGTACTCAAATTTCCTTCTTTATCTTGTATAGAAATTTCACCGAGGTAGAGTATATTTCTAGTCACTCTTTATATATTTTAACTAATGCCTAACACTTTGAATACCAACACTAAGCATTATCACCAGGAAACCCAAAGCAAGTTGTTGGATTATTTACTGGAGGACAAGTAAATGAATATACTCAGCCTTGTACGCCTGGGTTGACTCTACCACTTATTAGCTAGATGAGTTTACACAAATTACATCATGTTTTCCGTGTTTGAATTCTCTGCTGTGAAGTAGGGATGATGATAGCACCTACCCAGTAGAATCATGAGGACTAAATGGAATATGAAGAGGTTGTTGTTGCTATATTAGGGAATTAGTGTATCTGTGAAAATTGACCAACACAAGTTCTGATGGATTTTCTTTATTACTGTTTAAGTACTTCAGATAAAATGAAATGTAACCTAAAATTCAAAAAGAACTAGGTATGCATATCTGAAGCAGAAAGCATCATGAACATTGATATATTTCTATTGTATTTTTTTTTTCCTCTTATAAAAGTAAATTTTAGGCTGGGCGCAGTGGCTCAAGCCTGTAATCTCAGCACTTGGGAGGTCAAGGAGGGTGGATCACCTGAGCTCACCAGTTCGAGACCATCCTGAGCCAGAGAAAGACCCTGTCTCTAAAAATAGCCAGGTGTTGTGGTGGGTGCCTGTAGTCCCAGCTACTCGGGAAGCCTGAGGCATGAGGATCCCTTGAGCCCAAGAATTTGAGGTTGCTGTGAGCTGTGATGCCATGGCACTATACCAAGGATGACAAAGTTAGACCTTGTCTTAAAAAATGAATTAATAAATAAATTTTACCTTCTAATAGGAAACTGTCAGTCCTTATTATTTAATTCCTTTGAATTCCAAACACTAAAATCAATTAAAGGATTCTCAGTTAATTTCAAATGTTGCCAGGTGTACTAATATTTTATGCATGGCAATCACAGCCAGGGAAGGCAGAAAGAGGATGCCACCATTACAGAAAGGAAAGACTTCTTAAAATAATTATACTAATTCTTTGTAGAAGATAATAGCTCATAGAAAAACTAAAACTGAGGTTCACAAAAGCAGGTCCCGGGTACTATTCCCAACGTAGTTTGTCAGATTCTGTCTTACTTATTCTCCTTTTTCATTTTGGCAGTTTGGGTTATGCTGTCACCTGTGGCTTCAGGAGACTAGCGTATGACCTTCTAGTCTACACAGAAGATGTAGCTGCCTTGTCTCCCTGTCAGACTGTCATTCCTTGAAGGAAGGCACTAGTCGAGCTCTTTCAGGGTGCCCTGTCTCTAACACACTGCTTTGTTCACAGAAAGCTCTGTGTAGCTTCCTACAGAACCACACAGTCTTAGCACTACAGTTGAAAGGCCTTATTAGAAATGGATAAAGTCATGAGTATTAATACAGTGTATGAAAAAGAATATATTAACTTTACACCGTAATAAATGACCAAAGCCCTCCTTTCCCCACGAGCCCTTCTTCCTTCTGTTCCACTGAGGATTTCCAGTCTGGTAAGAAAAGGCTCTTACACATGCTGGTGCCTTGGCACACGCCTATGCTGGGTGTTTCTGCGGTGTGTTCCCACAATACCTGAAATTCCTCATTTGGCAAAGATTCTCTATCTGTGCTTGTTTAGTTAACTGTCTATCCCTCTCACCTGGAACCCTGTGAGGACAGAGTCCTTTTTGTCTTGCGTGGCAGGCTTTTTGTCTAGCGCATGGTGGTTTCAACACACAGCAGTTGCTCTGATGTTTGCTGAATGACTGAAGTGATGTCTAACTCTGCCCCTAGCTAGAGGTGTGATTTGAGGATGTTAATTAGCCTCTCTGACATGGGTGTACATGACCACGGTTTGAAATCAGGTGATTCACCTGCTGGCTCTGATCCAGAAGTCTTTTTGTTTTTTTGTTTTTGTTGTTTGTTTGGAGAAGCACATGCTCCCATTTTTCTAAGGAACCCATTTCAACTTTTACCTTTGAACTTACTGACATCCTTCTAGCTCCTGAGGGCATTTGAACTTGCCACCCTGACCTAGAATCTTTACCTTACCTTTCAGTTCTAAAATTGAGAATGAAGATATGTGACTTCATCCTCGGCCTCCACTTGCTTAGAACCAGAAGCTTGGATTTACATTGGTTTGCCCTCTTGATATCTTTCATTTTGGCTCCTTCCAACTGGTAAAGCTTATGGATGTCAAAGCTTGCAAATTCTTTCTGTGGGTTCTGCCCTTAACTTTAACAGGGGTGATTATATGTATTTGTAACTTCTCTCTAGGTATTTTTACTAGTAACTTGCCAGATGTGGATTATTAGCATTATAAAAAGGAAAATGTCACAGCGAAAAAAATCTTCAAGATTATATACATACATATATACATGAACTATAGAAATTGTCTGTTATTATTTTGAAATCATGTTTCCCTTTGTGTGAATTGTACTCATATTGGTTAGAGACATATATGAATACATTTGATCCTGAACTTATCAGCAATATTCATACATATAGGCACATTTGTAGTTTAGACATACTAATAACTTTATTTAATTAGCGATACCCCAGGATTTCTTGTGTTCAGACAACATAAAAACTAGGTATTATTATCATCAGTGAGTTTGTTCCATGAGGTCTGATTACTACCATGAGATGCAATTCTATAAATACTGTGGCTTAGTAGATTAAAGTATAGTCGACAGGGACCCCTCTTTAATAATAGTTGAGTAGAATATAATTTCAGGTTCAGGCAATTGTCTATATTCTCAGTTCATTATGTGCTTTTGGCTAAAGAATGAACAAATCACCAAAAGCAAGGCAAATGTGAAACAAAGTTTATTGAAGTAGAGAAAGATGGGTTTACAGACCAAGAGCAACATATAGGTTTATAGAACAAGATATATTCACCACAGACAATGAATGGGCCCCTTCTCATTACAAAAAAAGGTTCTGGTGAGGGTCTGGGGTCCTGTTTTAAACTTTCACGATTGGGCACTCCTCATGGTTCAGAACACCATGGAACCACTTTGATGGACAGTCAGTGACATGATAATTGCCTTAGGTTACTTTAGGTCACTTTCCAAATCTTACTATGCCTGGGAAGTTGCTCAGGGAAGGACCAAGGTGGGGTAGCACCAAGATGGGGCCTGCTCTTGTCCTTCTTCCAGATCAGGCAATTATTCAAGGCAGCACCAAAGCAAGGCACTCCCTTCACCCCTAGGAGAATTTGGAGGTCCCTGGCAATCTACTTCAGTTAAATAAAGATGTTAATGTAGCAGAGTAGTTTATAAACAGTGAGATGAACTACTGTGATTTCTAAGCTCAGAAAAAATAAGAAATGCAAATTTTGTGAGTATGTTTTCTGTACTGCGCGAAACAGCAAAGAGCCATTACACTGAGAAACATGTGACTGTTCGGTCCACTATTGTTGCCTATTTCAGAACATTCTGTATGGTGAGCTGCTTGGAGCGTAGATTCACAATAGAAGCAACTTTTAAATCTAACAGAAATCCCTGGGAATACACATAGGACTGTTTGAATAATTGAACTCCTTTCCACTTATGACTATCTGATTTGCCACTTGGTGCAGGTCTCAAGATTGTACAAGCTGTGAAGAGGCCGTTTGATATGGTCTGGCGGTCCCTAAGCAATCATTTCAGTTTCCGTCACAGTAGACCTACTTCATAGGGCATGAGGGGCACTGTTCTTAAGAATATTAAGGAAGTAATTGCTCATGCATGAGCTCTGAGTAGTTCCTTCTCTTCTATATGTTTTCCATGCTCTTCTTGGTGTTATTCTCAACTTTGTTATTTCAGGCATTAGGATATTTGTGGTCACAGGCTAAAAATGACCTGATTTATTTAGCAATTTGATGTTTGAACCAGCATCATGAATATAGCTTTGAATAAGTATTGCTACTTTGGGAGAAGTTCCTCCTATCAGTCACATCTGAAAATGTGACAGAGTCAAAGATTATAATAGTCAATAAAGTTATTCTCCACTTTTGGCCTTTACTCCAACTCACATACTTTATCTCTTGTTGGTGAAGGGAATCTGAGTTTATTAAGGACTTATTCTGACACTGTGCTTGCCATAGAAGCCTACTCATTTAAGAACCATTTATTATTACTGTATAGACAAAATGTATTGCTTAATAAAAATATTACCTGAATTGAAAAAGAGATGTTAGAGAGTTGTGATTCAGACATATTTTCCCATTTCTCTTCTCACACATTTTACCTTATTTTATTAAGAAAGAGAGAGAGTGTGTGCACGAACGATTGCTGGCATGTGCCTGAGTACTTTAGAGACAAGGAGATCATGGTCTAGGGCATTGTAAGCATTGTGTTTTGCTGAATTCTAATTCTACATTTGTTTTCCTATATTGAGCTGAAGTTTGCTTCCATGTATCAGCTTTCTTTTTCCTTACATCATCTCTTGAAAATAGACAAAATTTGCCACATCTTCAATTATCTGTAACATTCCAAATTTCCTGTGGCTCCCCTCCTTTGAGTGTTTCTCCTTGACATGTTATTGAGGTACAAGGCCCTCCTGGTCCCCTTTTAGGATAAATATTCATATCCAGCTCTTTCCACAGTTTTAGACCTCTCTATGATTTTGTGTCAGGCTTCTAAGAGACGGCTGATCTTGCTATTGATGCTTCCTGATTTTTAATTCACTCTAGAAAGTGCCACAGTCTACTTTCTCCTTTGACCTAAATTCTACTGAAATGTGCCTCCGTGGAATTGGTGATGAACTCCTAGGCATCAAAGCCTGATTATACGACTTAGACTCTGCAACATTTGACCCTGTTGGATGTTTGAGGCTATTTCCTCTTCTGAAGTCCTGAAACCTCCTGCTGCTTCTCAGGCTGCCCTGCGTGTTCACCACTTAAAGCCTGGACTCAATGTTTCCCAAAATAGCATCCATCAGTTCTGCATACATGACATATCCTTGCTGGGTGGGTTTACGTGGTATTGTGCATATTTTGATGAGTCACAGATACATATTACCAATCCAGGTCTCTCTCCTAACTTTAATAATTCAACTGCCCTCTGAACCGTGCTAGCTGAGGACCTGGTCCCTTTCTATCTGTTTTATTGCAGCAGGCTAAGGACTGTCCTCCCTGAGGCTAGGCTAAGCTTTCTGAAACAAAGATCAATCATTACCTTGTGCAAAAGGCTTCATTCACTCCCCTTGGCCTACCAAATGCTTTCCAAACTCCTTGGTTGTGTAGGATGTGAGACTTTTTGTGACTTATTCTAGGTCAGGTCTCCAATCTGATGTAAAGCCACTTTCTATCATAAATTGTCAAGTTATAATCGTAGAGAACCAGCTTCTGTGTTCTAAATACTCAAAGTTCTTTCTCAGCTCAGAGCCCTGTGAAGTTTCTGCTGCCTCAAACTCCTGGCTTTCCTTCTCTACCCTCTCTTTATGTGACAATGTCCTTTGCAGTTCAGAGGTGCCCTCCACATCCCACGGCTCACTCTTCCTGCAGCCTGGAGTGAAGGGCCTCTCCTGTGGACTCTTGCAGTGCCTGTGCACCTACACCTCTCTACCTTAGCACTTGTCACACTGTATTGTAGCTGTTCACGTCGCCATTCCTCTGTATCCACAGATTCTGCATCTATGGATTCAACCAATCTTGGTCAAAAATATTTGGGGAAAAACAATTAGCCGCATGTGGTGACTGCAATCCCAGCACTTTGGGAAGATGAAATGGGTGGACTGCTTGAGCTAAGGTGTTGGAGACCAGCCTGAACAAGAGCAAGACTAAAAATTGAAAACCTAGCCAGGCGTTGTGGCAGGTGGCTGTAAGTCCTAGCTAGTCAGGAAGCTGAGGCAAGAGGATTGCTTGAGCCAAAGAGTTTGAGGTTGCCGTGAACTTGGATGCCACAGCACTCTGCTCAGGGTGACAGAGTAAGAATCTCTCAAATAACTAAACAAATAAATAATAATTTTAAAAAATGATTAAGGCCGGGTGCAGTGGCTCACTCTTGTAATCCTAACACTCTGGGAGGCCAAGGCAGGGAGATCACTTGAGCTCAGGAATTTGAGAACACTCCAAGCAACAGCAAGGCCTCATCTCTACTAAAAATAGAAAAACTAGGTATTGTGGGAGAACCTGTATTTCCAATAAATGGGGAGGTAGGCAAGAAGATCACCTGAGCCTAAGAGATTAAACTTTCTGTGAGCTATGATGATGCCACTCTAACCAGGGCAACAGAGTGAAACTCTGTGTCAAACAAACAAAAACAATTAAAAATAACTCTACAGTATAAAACTATTTGCATAGGATTTACATTCTGTCAGGTATTGGATGGAATCTAGAGAAGATTTTGAAGTATATGGAAAGGAGGGCATAGGTTATATACACATGCTATGCAATTTTGTATCCGAGACTTGAGCAACCTTAGATTTTGGTGCCCAGGGGGAGCCCTGGAACCAATTCCCTGCAGATATCAAGGGACAACTGTACATATCTCTCTTCCTGGGAAACCATGAATAACTTGAGGGAAAGGCTGTTTTTTCTCATGTGTATAACACCAGTACTTAAATGAAAATGACTTCGGAATCTCAGTATAGGCCTTTGACGTTCATTTATTTATCCAGTGAACATTTTTAAAATATCTGTTTACTTTGGTTTTAATCCATCTCCCCAAATTCATGTGTTGGAAACTTAATTCCTAATGCAAAAGTGTAGGGACTTTTGGGAGGTGTTTGGGTCGTGAAGAGAGTGTGAGTGGCTTAATGCCAGTGTAGAAAGGGCTCGCAGGGCTGAGTTCTCTTTCACTCTTTTTTTAAATGAAGATAACATTCATCCTATCACCATTCCACCCTCTGCCATTATGAGGACACGGCAAGAAGGTCCACACCAGATACCAATACATTGATCATGAACTTCCTGACCTCCAGAACTGTGGAAATAAATTTCTGTTCTGTAGAGATGACCAGTCTGAGGTATTCTGGTATAGCAGCACAAGGGACAGTGTTGTCTAGAAGCTCTACAAGAGATGTTACTGATAAGAAAACATCTAACTAAAAGAAAACCCTCTCTGTTTATTTCACGTGTTGCTTATTTCTTCTTTCCAAAATGTGGGATCGTTTTAAACCTTGGTCTTGCTGTAACCCATTTTAGCTGGCCTTTCTGTCCTGTGCAGACTTGTTCTTTAGAACATCCTTTGGGTCACACAGGCAGCAAGCAGTTAGTGCTAACACTGACCTCCTTTTATCCTCAAAGCAGCACTGTAATATCAGGACCGTTATTCTCTTCTCATATGTGAAAAAAACAGAAACTTGCAGAATTTAAATCTTGGATTGTGTCAAAGAAGGTTCAAACCCATGGTCCAAGCTGGCCAGGAGACTCTTTGTGTCTTCATTTAAGGCACTGATAAATGCTGAATGAGAGAGAGCTGAACTCTGAGCCCCTGGGGCTGACGTTACACAGTCTCCTTCCTGCTGGCACTATCCATTCATCAACATTCTCATCCATCTCCCAGGAGGCAGCCCACCTTTCCTCAAAGGGCTCGATGAATGCCTTGGAGAAATCGGTATCGGCATACTCATGGCGCTGCCTGTATCTAAATCGAGTGCCGGTCAAGCGGGGAAATGGACTGCATGACCTGAGGTGCAGTCCTGCTCAACCCTCGGCCTCATGAACATCTACTAATGACTGACTTGACTTTCTTCCGTGTTCTTTCTATTCCATCCACCAATAACTTGCAACTGCATGAATGCTACATGCAGTTACCCTTGAAGTCCATAGGTGTGCTGCCTTCGTGGTAGCGTGAATAGAAAACAGAAACTCTCTTCAGGGATTGGAGGGCTCCCTTGCATGAGATGCACATAATAGTGTATTGGTTTGAATCACCCTCTGCTTGCTCCAAAGGGAAGATTTTTGAAATCATGTGTTTGCCAGCGAGTAGTTGTACTGAGGTGCTAAGTGGCAGGGCAGGTGAACCCAGCTATTTTGGAACTTCTTTTATGTCTAAAGAGAAGAGGCATCTCTCAGCCTTGTCCCAGGCTGAGCCCAAGGATGACAGCCTGTTTGACAGCAGACAGAGCTGTACATAGGACAAATCTTAGTAGGGCTCACTCCCCAGAATTGGGGACCGTTAGTAAGATAGAGCAGGGACCCCTCTTAAAGGCCTGCTGGCACCCTCAAACGTGGAAGGAAAGGATAATCTTCAGTCCCTTTAGGGGTCTTTCCAGGCACCTGGCTAGCCTTGAAAATGGAAGTAGCTCTCTGAGCCAGCCGGAGTCACAGTCCTGAGCTGGTTTGTTCCCTGTGGAAACTGAAAGATGGCATCTTAACATATGTTCTCATTTTCCAAAAACCCTGCCAGATGGAAAATGCAGATAAAGGGGAGCTGAGGAATTGAACTCTGACCTCTGTTCTAAATTTCTCCCCAAGAGACCTAGAGAGATCACACCCGTTTTAACTTTCCCTTCTGCTGATTCTAGAATCTCTGAATCCACCCATGACCCATGAGACCACCCCCAGGTTATTTTCAGACCACGCCAGTGTATAATCTCCACATATTGATTTACAATTTTCCCTGCCTGTAACATTCCCCTGCCTTTAAAAGCTCTGGTTTTCAAGCCATCGGAAAGTTTGGGTCTTAAGCATCAGATGCCAATGCTGCACAAAAACAATTCCTGTTTCTTCCACGGCAATGCTCGGCCTCAGGGTCTTACTTTGAGCGACAGGTGAGCAGACCCAGTTTGGTTCAGTGACATGAGATTCTCAGCCCCTGTTTTCTACTTCACCACTTGATAGTGCAAACAGGAGGGACAATGGGAAGGATTTTTGAAATAACAGATTATTTATAACATATTTTTGACAGCTTTCCCCCATGGGGGTAAATGGCTTCTTGTTTTAAAAAAAAAATGATTCACATAACTCTTGTACATAAAAACGATCTCCCTTTTACATTTTTAAGCTTTCTCAGATGGACAGGCCAGTGCCAACACAAATGGCGCCTAGTAATTGCTACATCGTAACTTTAGAAATAAAAAATGTATTGCTGAAAAATGAGCTGATGTTTCAAAAGAAAAAATTCAGCATCAACGCAGATATACCATCTGGTATTCAAATCAGGTTTAAAAAATTTGTTCGTAGTAATGTGAATTCTCCTAGGACAAGGCTGGTGAGGACCAGGAGACAGAGTTGAACAACCTTGAAGAAAACAAACCCCTTTTGGCATTACCTCTTTTCCTGATCTCCTCTGTCAGGGATCCAAGTTTAGTCTGATGTTGATCAGAAGGGCATAATTCATAGATAGCATTTTAGAATGGGACTTGATCTTGTTACTGTCTCCACCGTCATGATACCTTTAAAGAAGCTCTGAATTCTCCACTTAAGCCTAATGGTTTACTGATTATTCTGCAGCTCTATAAAGAACAATAGACTGAACCCTTTGTCTTCTTCAGCCTGCTCTATTGAGAGAAGTAACCACTGCGTTCTGTGCTGGGAACACTTATAAAAGCTGATTCATACTGTGTTTAGTGTATTTTTCAAAAGACCACTTTTGGCATGCAAATTAGATTCTAAAAATGTAATTACAATAGGAATAAAAATACCTTATTGTTTAATCTCTCTATATTTAATCATGTTGAAGCAGTACACAAATAGGGATTTTATTTTAAAACATCATTTAAAATTGGGCTGCATTTCAGGAGTTTTGGGGACAGATAATTCTTATGTAATAAATTGTAGCCTTTTGGATCCCCAGAATTTATGTAATCATTATTATAGAGAAATGTATTATATTTCTTTGCTTTTCGTTTCAGGTACAATGCTATCTATTATATTACCTACTGGACATTTCGTGCTTAATTAAGAAATGTGGTCAAGAGAGGTACTAGAATTCAAATGTTTAACTGGGATTTGAAAGCTTGTAGAAAGTGGAGGAGATAAGGAAATTTCACCCCATATGTAACCCCTTGGTAGAAAAATACTGTGAATTGAAGGCCATTCAAGATCAGAAAGTGTTGGAAAAAGATATCTTTCCCTCTGTCTGCATAAACCAGACTGAATTCATCAAAAGATCAAATGAGGCAACTGACTTCCTTTCTTTTCCCTGTTATCTCAACACGTGGGTTTCAAGGCAGCTACCTGGGTCTTCAGTTCTTGGAGGTCTCTTGATTGAAAAAGACAAGACACCCCAAAGTAAGGCAAGTGTGAAACAAAGTTTATTGAGGAAGAGAAAGAGAGGTTTATAGAGTAAGAAAGTTTACAAAGCAAGGTATCTTTACCAAAGTCAGCAAACGGACCCCACATTCACAAGAAGTAGGGAAAGCGGCCTTGAAAATGGCCAGGGCTTCTTTTTTACATTGCCTGAGTTGGATCTATCTTGCAATTCAGGGCTCACTTTGGAACCCAAGTCTTACTGCTCGTGCAGACCCCTCATGAGCCTCTCTGAGAGCCTATTTGTGGAGCGGGTGGACCCAATGATAATTACTCTTAATGCTGTTCTTAGACTTAATTGGCTGCACACTTTGCTCATCTGGAAGCAGTTGAGGCATCACTTTGCCTACCCAGGGATAAATTTATTTATTAATGGATCAGTATCCAATGTGTGTTATTTTTTAACTGATAACTCTGTTGTCTTTAGCAGGTATATTTTTAGTGTAAAAAATACAATGTTGTATAATAACTTCCTATGAAGTAGATTTTGCAGTATGGATATAACAGACTGAAATATACAACATTAAACAGAGAAATTCAGTCCATGGTTAAATATATTCACTCATCCCTTCAAACATCCCGTCCATCTGCGTTTCTCAAGGACCTACTGCGCATCAGGCACTAGCCAGTAGGGGTGCGGTAAGCATCTTCTCTGTCTAAGGAACTGTGCTGGGCGTTCAGAACACAAAATTCACCAAGTACAGTCTGAGTTCTCAGCTACAGATTTGTGCTATTGTGTGAAGTAGAGAAAATTACTTAACTGATGAGGTCAGGAGAAAGCCCCATAGTTATGGGACAGTGGTCCCCATAACTATTGAACTGGGTTACTTTTATTCAATTTCTTAGCCACAAACTACATCCAACAACCTGGTCATTTTGGGAAATGGCAACAAGGAGCAGCAGGTGAGAGGTTCTAGAAGGGAGGCTAGAGACAGCATAAATGCCTTCTTTATGAAACTTTTTAGTGATCTCTCTAGTTACAGTAATTATTCACTTGATCTAGCCAAGTTCATGGATCTTGTGTCATATTCTGTATCTGTCTGTTTCTGGGTGGCAGCTCAGGGCTGTCAAAGCAAGGATTCCAGGAGACAAATCTCTTAGGTACTTACAGCCTTTTTTTAATAGAGAAGGCAATATTTCAGAGAATTTTTTTTAGGAGCCGTCTTTAACATGTTGGTCTCTGCCTAATTACCAATAATGCTACCAATATACTAGTGATATTTTTAGAACCACGCTAAAAATCCAAATATAATATAGCCCCAGTTTGGAGGGCCTTCCACTATATGTGAAATAGAATAAAATGTACCATTGCATTGATTTTCTAATTGACACTGTGTGGAAACACACCCAATGAATTTTTGCCATTTCTATAATTGCCCTTTGGTTATCTCTCCTAAAGAGAGTATTTTATAACATACTCTTTTTTTTTTTTTTTTTTTTTGAGACAGAGCCTCAAGCTGTCACCCTGGATAGAGTGTTGTGGCATCACAGCTCACAGCAACCTCCATTCCTGGGCTCAAGCGATTCTCCTGCCTCCTCCTCCCAAGTAGCTGGGACTACAGGCGCCCGCCACAACGCCTGGGCATTTTTTGGTTGCAGCCATCATTGTTGTTTGGCGAGCCCGGACTGGATTAGAATCCACCAGCTCAGGGGTACGTGGCTGGCGCCTTAGCCCGTTGAGCCACAGGCGCCGAGCCTTATAACATACTCTTAATGGAGGAAAAAGATTACTCTATTGAATGCTGTTTACTTGTGGACTTCACTCCTGCTATGTATATATATATTACTTAGCAAATATTTTTTGCATACTTCTAATGGATTAATTCTGTGTATCTATTCTAAGTAGTAGACATTTGTAGAGATAGCCATGATTTCTGGCTGTTTTAAGCTACAAAGAAATGAAACTCATTTCTTTGAGTTTTCAGTGCGTATGTGAATGCGTAGGTGTGTGTTAAAATAACATCTTCACACACTACTAGTTTCAGTAGGATAAAATTTCAGTAGTGTTCTCTCTAAAGGTTTTAGGTGGTACAAGATAAGACACTGGGCAAGGGGACGTTTTCATCTTACAGCAGTGGATCGCACAATTGGGTGCTGTATGGGGGATTTTATGTCTTCTGATAAAACAGCCAGCATCAGACATTTTCAGATATAGGATATTGGGATGATCAGATCCCAATCTGATCTGGTCAGTTCTGCTGTGGTAATTTCTGTTTGCCTAAATAGGGTGATGCTTTGATTTGAATACATGTCAGAAAATAGCATTCTTTAAGTTTGTTGAATCATAACTATGCCAGAAATACTCATACTACTTATTTGTAAAATTACTTCTTTATCAAGTGTAGCGGTAAGAAATTATCTGATAAAAGATTCGTAATATGACACATGGATTAAAAAACAGGTTATAAAGCAGTATGTAAATTATAGCCCCCCTTTCTCTGCACTCACAGAAAAAGGCCTTATGTAGTAGAGTTGTGGCGACATTCCCATCACAGTCTCTGGCATAGTTCAGAACCCACTTTGAAATCACAGCATCTCTACTTTCCAAGGATGTGACTTTGACTCTGAGAGTCACTGAAATCTCTGTGCCTTAATTTCCTCATTTGCAAAATGGAGATAATATGAGAGATTATACATTAATTATTAAGCATATATAAGGAATTTAGAGCAGAGACAGATATAGGGTAAGTGTTCAATATTATTAGAAATCATATTATTGCTATTAATGTATAACATTAATTATGCTTTTTTCTGGTTAATGACCTTAAAAGTGATTTTTGTTTTCTTCTTTTTAATTGTATTTTCTAAATTGTCTAAGATACATACAAATAAAAGTTAAATGTTATTTAAATGAGAGAAAAAGTGACTAATAGTGTAATACATGCTGGAAATCTATAGGCACAACTTCAGTCATCTGTAACATCTTTCAAGAGAAACTACTCTGCATCACTCTAGTTTTTGTTTTATTTTTTTATCTTTCCTCTTAATGCATTAAAACTGGAATGCATTACTAAGTTACTAAGATCTTAACAGCTCCATAAAAGTAAAGTAGCAGACAAAAATATCAGGGTTTTTTTCTCAAAATCATATTTATAAATAAATATTAAGACAAACTTTTATTATTTGTTGTAACTTTTTAAGTTACTTTCTAAAGTTTATTATTTAGTTTTTCTAATTTAAAATAAATCTTAAGAAAATGAGAAAAGCAAATTTATATACTTGAAGGAAAAAGAATTTTGTAAATCAGTCATCATTAATTCACAGTTTATAAAAAGAAAAAATAGAAATTAACAACTATCCTATACATTTGATTGGGAAGAAAAAGAGCTTCTTCTTTTTTAAACATATCCATTTTTTCCTTTTAATTTTCTTTATCAGTTAATTAACATATCATGATATACTTGGTTAATAACCATTCAAGTATTTTTTAAATTTTATATTAATGTAAGAATATTTAATATGAGATTCATAATGTTAAATTTTTTAACAAATTTTAAGTGTACAATACATTACTATTGACCAAGGTATAATATTGAAAGTTACCAGGGTGGCACCTGTGGCTCAGTGAGTAGGGCGCCAGCCCCATATACCGAGAGTGGAGGGTTCAAACCCAGCCCCAGCCCAAACTTCAACAAAAAAATAGCTGGGCATTGTAGCAGGCACCTGTAGTTCCAGTTACTCGGGAGGCTGAGACAAGAGAATCACATAAGCCCAGGAGCTGGAGGTTGCCTATGAGCTGTGAAGCCATGGCACTCTACCAACGGCAACAAAGTGAGACTCTGTCTCAAAAAAAAAAGAAAAGAAAGAAAAAAGAAATTTACTCCTACTGCTTATTCCTCTTTCTTTTATTTATTTATTTTTTTTTTAGAGATGGAGTCTCGGTTTGTCACCCTTGGTAGAGTGCCATGGTGTCGCAGCTCACAGCAACCTCCAGCTCTTGGGCTTAAGTGATTCTCTTGCCTCAGACTCCAGGGCAGCTGAAACTATAGGCACCCACCACAATGACTGGCTATTTTTTGTTGTTGTTGTTGTTACAGTTTGGCTGGGGCCGGGTTCAAACCCACCCACCCTTGCTATATGGGGCCGGCGCCCTACTCACTGAGCCACAGGTGCCACCCTTTATTCCTCTTTCTTGACTGAAACTTTATGCCCATTGATCAGTGAGTCCCATTTCCTCCTCCTCCCAGCCCTTGAAAGCCACCATTCTACTCTTTGATTCTATGAATGTGACTACAGAGCATCCCCCCAAAATGTATATTCATTTTAAGAAATGTATAAGAGATCTGTGTAGTATTATTTAGACTGAAGATTCTGTTACTGGTCATATGTACTGGTGTGTTACGCTACACACATCCATTTTCCTTGCAATTCATACACTTTGGGGGAATTATTGATATTACTTCTCATATGTACTCTTAAAAATGTGGATACCTTTTTTTTGGCACCTCCTACCTTTTAGATACTTCCTAAAAGTGGAATCCTGCTGTATTTGTCTCTCTGTGACTAGCTGGTTTTCCTTGGCATGCTAAGCATAGAGTCTCGAGTTTCATTTGTGTTGTCACGTGGCAGAATTCCCTTCTTTTTAAAGAAGGCTGTATAGTATCCCATTAGATATATGCACCACCCTTATTTTATCCGTTCATCTGTTGAAGAATATTTAGATTGTTTCCCCATCTTGGTTATTGTGAATAGTGCCACAGTGGAAATGCTAATATCTCTTTGATACCCTGATTTGAATTCTTTTGGAGAAATGCCTAGGAGTTGGATCCAGCATTCAAATCTTTTAGTAGCTGATTTATCTCAGTTGGTAAAACTGGCATTTATGCAAATAGAATATTCTAGCACTGTCTTGGTCCATTTAGGTTGCTATAAAAAATACCTGAGGCTGGGTAATTATTTTTTTAATTTAAAGTTAATGTGAGGGTACAAACAACTAGGTTGCAATATTTGCATCTGTTAGGTAGAGTCCCTTCTGTAGTTATGTCCCACACCTAAAAAGCGTGCCATATACCCTTACAATGTACCCATTAAGTGGGAGCACATCATCCCCCATCCTACCCTTCCCCCCCATTTCCCCTCCTCCCAGTTTGAATTGAATTGAGTTTTTCTCTTATGTGGGTGTGTATTAGGTCCTCTATGGCCTCCATGTTAGCATTGACTACTTTGGATATTTACTGTTCCACTCTTGTGATACTTTACTAAGGAAAATGTGTTTCAACTCCATCCAGGTTAATACAAAAGATATAAAGTCTCCATCTTTTTATGGCTGAATAGTATTCCATGGTGTACATATAGCACAATTTGTTAATCCATTCCGGGGTTAATGGGTATTTATGTTGTTTCCATATTGCAGCAATTATAAATTGAGCTGGGATGAACAATCTAGAGCATATGTCCTTATGATAAAATGACTTTTTTCTCCTGGGTAGTGGGATTGTGGAGTCAAATGGGAGATATAATTTGAGTTCTTTGAGAGATCTCCTACTTCTTTCCAAAGAGGCTATATTCATTTGCACTTTCACCAACAGCATAAAAGTGTGCCCCCTCTCCACGTTTGTGCCAGCATCTGTAACTTTGGGACTTTGTAATGTGAGCTATTCTCACTGAGGTTATGTGACATCTGAGGATGGTTTTGATTTGCATATCTCTGATGATTAGGGATGGTGAGCATTTTTTCATATGTTTGTTAGCCATTTGTCTTCTTCAGAAAAGGTTCTGTTCTCTTGCCCAGTGGTAGATGGAATTGTTTGGTCTTTTTTTGTTGATTAGTTTGAGTTCTCTATAGATCTTAGTTATCAATGCTTTGTCAGATTCATAACATGCAAATATCTTTCCCATTCTGAAGGTTGTCTATTTCCTTTACTTGTTGTGGCCTTCACTGTGTAGAAGCTTTCAGTTTAATTAAGACCCACCCATTTGTTCATTTTTGTTGTGGCAGTTGCTGCTGAAATCTTCATAAACTCGTTCCCTAGGCCAACATCCTCAGGAGTTTTTCCCACACTTTCTTGTAGAATTGTTATCCTTTAACATTTTATATTTACATCTTTTATGAGTCATTTTTCATAAGTGATGAGACATGAGGATCCAGTTTCAGTCTTTTTTTTTTTTTTTTGAGATAGTATCACACTATATAGCCCTTGGTAGAGTGCTGTGACATCACAACTTACAGCAACCTCAAATTCATGGGCTTACTAGATTCTCTTATCTCAGCCTCCCAAGTAGCTGGACTACAGGTGCCTACCACAACACCTGGCTATTTTTTGGTTGCAGCTGTCATTGTTGCTTGGCAGGCCCTGGCTGGGTTTGAAACTGCCAGGCCCGGTGTATGTGGCTGGTGCCATAACTACTGAGCCACAGGCATCGAGCTGCCAATGTCAGTCCTTTACATGTGGTTGTCCAATTCTCCCAGCACCATTTATTGAATAGGGATTCTTTTCTCCAGTGTCTGCTTTTCTTTGATTTATCAAAGATCAGATGGCTACAAGAGACTGGTTTCATCTCTTGGTTTTCTGTTTGGTTCCATGTGTCTGTGTCTCTATTTTTGTGCCAAAATCATGCTTTTTTGATCACTTTGGACTTGTAACTTAAAATCTGGTAGGGTGATCCCTCTGGTTTTGATTTTATTACTAAAAATTACCTTGGCCTCTTGAGGTTTGGGTAATTTTTTTTTAAAAAGAGCTTTATTTGTCTTGTGGTTCTGCAGGCTGTAAATAAGCACAGCACCAGCATTTGCTTCTGGATGATGGCCTCAGGAAGCTTCCAATCACGGGGGAAAGTGCAGGGGACCTGGCGTGTTGTGTGGCCAGAGAGGAAATGGGGACGGGGGAGGGAGGTACCAGGTTCTTTTTAGCAACCAGCAATATTGGGGGAAAAAACAGTGAAAACTCACTCTTATGAGAATGGTAACAAGACATTCAGGAGGGCTCCAACTCCATGACCAAATACCTCCCACCAGGCACTACTTATAAAACTGGGGATAAAATTTCAATGTGGGACTTGAAGGGGGTGAAACAAACCATAGCAAACCCCTTAGAGATTGAGCTATATTATATAGGCTTACTTCAACTTAGTCATACGGATGTATTCTCACTCCCTTTTTCCCCCAACTTAATTTTATTAAATTTAGTAATTTTCTGCTCAAATCTGTTTTAGTCAGATCTGAATATACAATTGTGTGTACATACACATATATATGCATATACTTATATACAAATACATATTTAACAAAACACACATATGTGTTTCCTAAGAGCAGATTAGAGATTCACTTTTTATTCCTACAACATTAAGTTTGTCCTGGCTGTAAATTCTTATGTTGTCATTTTATTTCCACAATTTATTATGGAAAGCATTATAAATATTTGCAACACTAACATTAAAGGAGCCATTAGTTCTTCTTTTCAATGGGTTCCATGATCATACGACCAAGTGTCCAGGAGCTGGAATATTCCATGCCCCTTGGATTGTGGCAGTGTGGCCACAGGATTTTCTCTGCCACGTCCTAGTACCAGATCCCCTGGCTCACATTAACTTCTCAACTTTCAGCCCAATTGTTTGGATATGAAAAATTTCACAACTGGTTTCTACCATGAAAAAGGACCTGCACAAAAATGTTTAAAAGATAGATAATTATAACAACTTCCAATTTAGTACAAAAAATAACCTTTTGGTAAAATAATGGTTCATCTTGGTGTGCAGCCTTCAGGTCTATACATTATGAAGGGGTTTGTCAATGAAGAATGGATTATTAATATGAAAATGAAGCCAATATAGTTTTGGCATTAAACTTTAAAATACATCAGTGACTTTTAAGTTCCTCCTATAACGTGGACCAAGCAGCTTTTAGTAATGTACATGAGCACATAGGCATTCCGTGGTCAGCTCTAAAGAAACAGGTTCTTTCTTTTTTTTTTTTCTTGATGTTAAATGTTGAAGACTAGATGCCTGGTCAATAGAAATTTTTCTTCCTTGTCCTTTTTTTTCTACCAAAAGAACAGATTAAATATGTAGGAAAGGAAGGGAATTCCATTCTCTACATTATAAACTCAATAGCAATTTTTTTTGAAGAAAGCATAAGAGAAAGACTACCAAAAGCATTTTTATTTAACTGAGTGGAGTATAAACTAAAGATTTTGTTTATTTTAGGACATGAAAAAATAACAATAGCAAAAATATTTTATTTACATTATCTTATAACTTTGACAAAAAGCTTTGTTGAATATGATCATATTTGATTTTTGCATCTATTGATGGTACTTATACTGTTACTCCTATTTTAGACCCGATCAGGCACATTCAGGGTGGTATGTCTCTAGATTGTTACTTCTATTTTATGAGTGAAAAAACTAAGCCTCTGAGAGGCCTTGAAAATAATAAATGACATACCAACCCTTAAAACCATGATGACTGTTAATGCAAGGATAGCACATATTATCCTGATAGTGAATTGGGCTATGAAGAAATCTCAGTGATTATTTAAAACTTCAGTCCCCAACTCCTGGACTGTGGCCTGGTACTGGTCCATGGTCTGTTTGGAACTGGGGACAAGAGAAAGCTTCATCTGTATTTATAGCCTCTCCTCATCTCTCTCATCCCACCTGACCTCCGCCTCCTTCCAAATCAGCAGCAGCCATTAGATTCCGTTGAGCAAAACCGTAGTGTAAATTTTGTGTGTGAGGGATCTAGGTTGCACACTCCTTATGAGAATCTAATGCCTGACAATCGGAGGTGGAGGTTATCCCAGAACCCCAGTCTCTAGGAAGACTGTCTTCCATGAAACCAGTTCCTGGTACCAACAAGGCTGGGGACCACTAATTTAAAACCTAGACTGAAAGTTACAAGAAAGGAAAATAATACTATGAGGTAGTATTTTAAGCAAAGCATAAATAACTCATCAAAGACTAAAATCTAGAATTAGGTATTTAAACAACATTCAATTAAAAAAATTTAGAAGACTTATAAATTTTTTTAAATATACTTGTAATACTCAAGTCACGTTTGACTTCTGCAATTACAAGAGATGTTCAACATGACTCATATTCATGTTTTGTTATCGGTATGTATTGAGTATTACAACTTTAACTCAGTTTTTTCCTTTCTTAAAATACGTATACATTTTTGGCACCCTCTGTGTGTGTGTGTGTGTGTGTCTGTGTGTGTGACTGTGTGTATCTGTGTGTGTGTGTTTCAATTCTTTTTAGCTTCAACAGGAAATATGAATAGTTCTCTTGATTCCGTGTTAGGAGTAAAACCAAATTTATCACTTGGATTCAAAAAAGGTACATTTAGAAGTCTTAGAGGGTACTGGTGAAACTTACTAAATGTAGAATATAAATATCTTCATATAGTGATTAAGAAAATGCCATGAAGGCTATGTTTAACAGTTCAACCAAAATATTTCAGATTGTATATGAAGTCAGCACATTGTGCCCCATGATTGCACTAATGTACACAGTTATGATTTAATAAAATTATAAAAAAAAGAAGTCTTAGAACTCTGACTACCAAAGTATACATTACTTCTTGTAAAAAGAGTTTAGGAGGAAAGCTTTATACTAGTTGAGAAACTTTAGTTGAGAGATTATTTTGCACATGACTACACTTAATTTCTGTTAGAAATTAGCTGTGCCGAATTCCAGGCGTCTCTCTGTGCTAAGTGTTCCTTGGTTCCTGCTTTAGTAATGAAAGAAAAAGGAGGGAGAAAGGTAGAGAAAAGAGAAAGGAAGAAGGAGAAAGAGAAATCAAGTCTGTGGAAAAATAACAGTTCCAAATGCGCCTCAGTGGACCAAGGAGCATTCAGTGGAGTGTATTAACATGGGCTTGAATAATTCAAACTTTCAAACCGCAGGAAGAGACTTTCCAGGGGGAGGAAAAGTCACCATAATTAAAGCTTCCCTGGCACATGGGGAGGCAGCTGTATCTTCCTACAGACCGGAGAAAATTGGACATGGCCTAATAGCCTAAGAGAACAAGGATGCTATGAGGTGGCATTGTTTGAGAAGTGTTCAGCTTATTTTGGCTTTCTCCAATTATAAAGTCAATTCTCTGGATACCAGCTTCTTTTACATATTAATGGCCTAACCCTTGGCATATGGCAAGAATGCAGAATTCAAAGCTGAGACTGCTTGTGAAAGAAAGAACAAATTCAAAGATGCAAAGTTGCCAGTGGCTACATACTACATTTTTCAGAGGTAGCCTTCAAGATAAACAAGAAGATGGGATTTATTTTGCATCAATCTGCAATTCATTTTAGAAAAACTATTTCTTCACTTAATATCTTCATAAAAGGTACTTCTGGGTTGCAAAATATTACATATATATGTAAATATATATATATACACACACATAAAAACTGACACACATATAGTTTCTGGATATTACTTAAGTTTTTAAAATAAAAGATTATTGACAAACATATGAAAAAATGCTCATCATCCCTAATTATTAGAGAAATGCAAATCAAAACCACCCTGAGATACCATCTAACTCCAGTGAGAATGGCCCACATCACAAAATCTCAAAACTGCAGATGCTGGCGTGGATGTGGAGGGAAGGGAACACTTTTACACTGCTGGTGGGACTGCAAACTGATACAACCTTTTTGGAAGGAAGTGTGGAGAACTCTCAAAGAACTCAAGCTAGACCTCCCATTTGATCCTGCAGTCCCATTACTGGGCATCTACCCAGAAGGGAAAAAAATCCTTTTATCATAAGGACACTTGCACTAGGCTGTTTGTTGCAGCTCAATTTACAATTGCCAATAGTTTCGGAAACAGCCTAAATGCCCACCAACCCAGGAATGGATTAACAAACTGTGGTATATGTACACTGTGGAATACTATTCAGCCATTTAAAAAAATGGAGACTTTACAGCCTTTGTATTAACCTGGATGGAAGTGGAACACATTATTCTTAGTAAAGCATCTCAAGAATGGAGAAGCATGAATCCCATGTACTCTATTTTAATATGAGGACAATTGATGACAATTAATGACACGGTGGGGGTGAGGGAAGGGGAGAGCAGAGAGAGAAAGAATGAGGGAGGGGTGGGGAAAGGAAGAGCAGAGAGAGGGAAGGAACAAGGGGATGGAGTCTTGGTGTGTACCACACCTTTTGGGGGCAAAACAGGATTGTAAGAGGGACTTCACCCAACAATGCAATCAGTGTAACATGGTTTCTTGTACCCTCAATGAATCCCCAACAATTAAAAAAAAAAAAAAAAGATGAGCTGATTTCACTAGTTATCTGGCGCAGGCAGGAAGGGGGTGGATGGACGCAGACGACTGATGTTTTAGTGATTGCTGAAGGTGGACAATGACGATGAGAACAAGGGGGTTGTTTACTGATCTCTCTACTTAGGTTTGCGTTGGAAATTTTGAGGGATGAAAAGATTTGAAGATGACAAAGAGAAGGAAAAGCAACAGCTGATTTGCAGACTCAGGAGGTCCCAGGCAGAGACATGAGGGAGGGGGCCTGGGATAAGGGTCTTCTTCCCTTTGGGCACCACCCTCCTGTGGCAGCTGTCCTGCCCTCTAAGCATCTGTAAGGACCCTGCACTCATGTCATTGCAGGCTTTGCCCCTTGCTAGTGACCTACATCCTAGAACCTTCCCAATGGGAATGGGAGCCACTCAGAGCAGGCCTCTACTGCAGCCAACCCAGCCGGCAAGCCTCACACAGGGCCGTGATGAGAAACACACAGATCTCCTGGGGCAGAAATGCCCTTGGTACCCCTTAAATCACACCTAACAGGGCTCCCGCCCTGAGAAAGGAGCTGTCCACACGTGACAGAAGCCATCTTGGTGGAAACTTCTCCACTCTGGGGCCCTTCCTCTGGCAGTGGAGGCCGGAGCAGATCACCCTCTGCCCAGAACAGTTGCGTTCTGGTGACCCTCAGAGAGTTCTCCCTACAGCTGACTCTCCCACGGGTCACTGAGATCAGATAAAACATTCACTGTAGCCAATGTGCACAAGGGACTGGATTAATTTCATATGTGGGTTTTTCCAAAACAAATCAAAATACCCACACCAATCACATCCGACCAGTTTTATGGACAAACAAGCCCTGGGTCGGAGAGCTCAAGTTTCTTTTTCCACTCTGTGCTGGGTGTCTCTTCCCACCTCCAGACCCTTAAAAGAATATTGTAATGTAGATGAGGCCAGTCCTGTTACCCAATGTTGACAGACAAGGGAAGATCCCAGGGAGAAATGCCACAGCAGCAAATGAATATAAATGATTACACTTTGTGCTTATAAGATGCCTTTTGTACCAGAATTTTAAAGCTCTCCAAGCAGATTCTCACTCAGGGTAAACAGGAATGGTCAGAGCTTCCCCAGTCATGTGTGATAAGAGCGAACAAAAGTCCAGACACTTTTAAAATGCAATATTCTTGCCTTCTGGGTAGTAAACAAAGTGTGCAGATGGATAATGACATCTGTGGATTCTGGCTCCATTTCCTAGAGAGAAAAAAAACATGTAAATAAATATGTAAAAAATTGTCATATGTGGATAACACCCGCCGTTCATCCAGTAGTTACTGTCCTCCCCAACGTTCTCAGCAATGGATTCTGTCGCTGGGTGCCTTGTGACTGAATAATACTGAGAAAGTAAAATATAACCATCTCGGGCGGCGCCTGTGGCTCAAAGGAGTAGGGTGCCAGCCCCATATGCCAGAGGTGCCGGGTTCAAACCCAGCCCCAGCCAAAAACTGCAAAAAAAAAAAATTAAAATCCATCTCTTCAACGCCTCAGGGAAAGACGACTGTTATAGAAATGTTTAGTAAAAAGGTCCAGTCGGTGGCTTTGACACTTGATGCTTTTACACTAAATGATGCTTTTGTTTTGTTCTTCCATTGGAAGCTTCCTTATAAATGTTTAACAGCAAAAGGATTCGTGTGGGTGTGCAAAGGCCAGGCCCTTAACTGGAAAGGCAGAGGGGACCCACAAGCAGTCTCTGACTGTGAGATCGATTGGAAGGTTCATCTGAGAATTCTCCCCTGCTCAACTTAGCTCAGGGGCACTGACTGCTGAGTAACCACTTGGGCCTCAGCCACCAACACACCTGATTAGCATGTTAGTGACTTTGAAACTGTTCCTAAGATTCATTTAGGGTGCAAATCAGCTTGAAAAGATACAACTCACAAAGACTCTAAGAACATTTCTGCTACAAAGCGATGGCTAGCAGAGACAGCCTGCCCTTACGATCACTGAAAGTCAATACCAAGGGCTTACAAAGGATTTGAATTTATCAGTCATCTTGAAAATAAACTCCCTCCCATGCAGTGAAAATAGTTTCCAAATAGTTTCAAATGCTCTGCCTAAACGTTTTTAATCTCCAGAACAGAAATCACTCATCAGTTAATAATTCAGTGAGGTATCACACAACTATGACCAAGAGCGTCTTGTTATTGCACTGAAAAATCAAATATCAAGGTTTTGTTGGGGTGCAGAAAGCAAGTCCCCCAAATGTTGCACTTGGCATGCTGAGCGCTTTGAAGACTGAAAGGCCTCAGGCCTCAGAAATCAGCCTTGGACCCAGGCTCTCTTTGTGACCTCCCTGTCCTCCCTGTTGCTCTGACCCTCTTCCCACAAGCACCTGGAGGGCCTCACTCTCTAGAATCTCATCTAGCTAGAGAGCGTCTTGCCAAATAAATAAATAAATAAGTAAATGAAATGCAGTTGTTGAAGACCTCCTCCCTAGGAATCTCATCAAACCCAGAAAGCCAAGTTGGAGTTGTCACTCTGTGCTGACACACTTCCCACCTAGTCCCTTGAGACCCCCTGGGAGGCTCCACCTGAGTAACTGACCACCTTTGATCCCGGTGAAGTTCTGCCCTCGAGTTCCCCACATCTTCCCCAGAGCACAGAGGAATGCTTGTCATTTACTTCTACACATTCCATCTCCCCCTTCCCTATGAGGAAAGGGGTATGTGTGTGTATATATATATATATATATTTTTTTTTTTTTTTTTTTTTGAGACAGAGCCTCAAGCTGTCCCCTGGGTAGAGAGCCATGGCATCACAGCTCACAGCAACCTCCAATTCCTGGGCTCAAGTGAGTCTCTTGCCTCTGTCTCACAAGTAGCTGGGACTACAGGCGCCTGCCACAATGCCCGGCCATTTTTTTTTTTGGTTGCAGCCGCCATTGTTGTTTGGCAGGCCCGGGTTGGATTTGAACCCGCCAGCTCAGGTATACGTGGCTGGCGCCTTAGCCCTCTGAGCCACAGGCGCCGAGCCGAAAGGGGTATATTTGCATCTGGACCTCATTGGGTTATTGGGTCATAGTTCTCCCACAATTTCCCTGAGCTGTCCATGTTAAAATAAATTTTATATGCCTCGTCCCCTATAGATCTACCTTTTATCAGTTTGAGAAACCTTCAGAGGGTGGAGAGGGAAGCTGCCCCTTTTTCTCCTACATTCTGCATTGTTTTATACGTTAACGTTTTTGTACTCTTGTCAAATTAAGGTGTACAAGAAGATATAGGTCTTTAACTTGCTAATTGTTCTTAAAGAGTTACTAGCATTTGAGTTCCGGTGTCTAAAATAGTTTTTACAAAATCAGTGGCCTGTATATTTTTTCATCATTCATCTTATTTAAGAACATTTCTGGCTGGGCAAGGTGGCATGCACCTGTACTCCCAGGTATTTGGGAGGCTGAGGCACGAGGATCACTTGAGATCATGAGTTCCAGGCCAGCCTGGGAAACAGGGTGAGACCCCATCTCTCAAAACAAAATTTTGTTTTTGAGACAGAATCTCACTATGTTGCCCTCAGTAGAGACCTGTGACGTCACAGCTCACAGCAACCTCCAGCTCTTGGGCTTAAGCAATTCTCTTGCTTCAGCCTCCCAAAGAGCTGGGACTATAGGCGCCTGCCACAACACCCAGCTATTTTTTAGTTGCAGTTGTCATTGTTGTTTAGCTGGCCCAAGCTGGCCTCCAACCCACCATCCTAGGTGTGTGTGGCTGGAGCCATAACAACTGTGCTATGGGCACCTAGCCTCAAAACAAATTTTTCAAAAAGTTGTTTTTAAATTTCTGAACATGCAACCTCAATGTGATGTATACAGAGGGTACCAAAAAATGTACACACATTTTAAGAAAGGAAAAAGCAATATTAAAATTATAATCCCCGATATATACCAATAATAAGAGATGAATACAAGTCACATTTGAACACCTTTTGTAATTGTGGAAGTCAAATGTGACTTGAGTATTACAATTTTTTTTTTATTAAACCATAGCTGTGTACATAATGCAATCATGGGGTACATTGTGCTGGTTTTATATACAATTTGAAATATTTTCATCGAACTAGTCAACATAGCCTTCATGGCATTTTCTTAGTTATTGTGGAGTATTACAATTTTAATACTGTTTTCCATTCTTAAAATGTGTATGCATTTTTGGCACCCTCTGTATTTATTTATCTATAAATGATATACCAGCACTAGTATGTTGAAATAAAAACACAAAAATAAAAGAAAGCTCAATTATAAAACAAATTATAACATTTTCATTTATTGACCACAGACTAGTTCTATTATTGCTAATAGTCTTTAAAAGACAGAATAGTGACTAAATAGGTTTTTTCTCTTTCTGAAAGAATCTCGTTTGAAACTTTGTGATATAACAGTTTGAAGTCTCCTTTCAAAGTATAGTTATTTTAAGTCATTGTTTTAATGGCTGTCATCACTTAAAATATCTTAAAAGGTAAATAATCCTACTTGGAAAAATTGCATGGTCTTGGGCTTATCAAATCAAACTGCTTGTTTCAACTGTATCCACGGCAAAGGTTTTAACTGAAATTTGGGGAGTTAAATTTCCATCTTTGAAGACTTTTAGTCTTTCTTTTTTTAACATTCCAATTAAATGGGGTCAAGGAATAACTCAGAGACAGTTGTTCGCAGTTTGTTTACTGCTGCAAGAGGAAGAAAGGTCAATAGACTGCTGTCGTGGAACAAAATTAAAAACAGGACATACTACAGACAGGGGGAAGGGAGAACCTGCTAGCAGCCTGGGAATAGTGAATCTTGAGGTTGTATTCTTGGGGTAAACAAATCAGTTGGCAGCTGACAAAGAGATCATTCTTGGCATTCTGAGTAGGCCAACCAGTAGTATAAAAGACAACAATTAAAGCTTGGCGCCTGTGGCTCAACGGGCTAAGGCACCAGCCACGTACACCGGAGCTGGCGGGTTTGAATCCAGCCCGGGCCCGCCAAACAACAATGACTGCTGCAGCCAAAAAATGGCCGGGCGTTGTTGTGGCGGGCGCCTGTAGTCCCAGCTACTTGGGAGGTGGAGGCAGGAGACTCGCTTGAGCCCAGGAATTGGAGGTTGCTGTGAGCTGTGATGCCATAGCACTCTCTTCAGGGTGACAGCTTGAGGCTCTGTCTCAAAAAAAAAAAAAAGACAACAATTAAGCATGGACAGATTTTTCAAAAACCCGGATGGTGTGGCTGAGGAGCACGTGAGGCTTGCTGCCTGCACGATCTCTGCTGGCGCTCTTCCCTTGGCATGCCCTTGAGTAGGCCTGATCTGGACCCCTGTCGTCTGAAAAAGTTTCCCAATATACATATTTACAACTCAAAATGTCCATTTGGAAGATTTCTAAAAGAGGTTAGGATTCTCAGTTTCTAGTTAAATGTGCAAATATGTATTTTTACAAGCAATATATTTACATCATTTTTAGAAACAAAGATCACATGATGTAGGAAAGATTTCCAAACATCTACTTTCAAAAATGCTCCTATTATAAGTTAAGATCCTTTGGAATACCAAAGACTTTCTCACTCATTGTTAAAAGATGTCTTTTATCTTGAAGGAACAGATTAAGTCTGTTTTTGTGTAACTTTTTGCTAAGTAGCATCCTAATGACAGCTACTTGTCATCACAGAAAAGATGAGAAAACAGGGAACATTTTTGTAAGAGAAAGTACAGAAACTCATTTTTCAGCTTGACAGCCCTTCTGAGTGCTTTGTCAGAAGTACTCAGATGACCTGCAATCTCTGGGTGGCATGAGATTTTCACGGTCGCTCCTGGTGATGCTGTGGATATTGGTTGGTTGTCCCTTTTGAGAACAAAACTCATTGCAATTTGTTCTCCCAGGGGTGGTGTTGGGAGGTGGGGCCTAATGTGAGGCATTTGGGTCAGAAGGCTCTGCCTGAATCGGTAGCTTGTCTTACCCTGGTGGGACTGGATTAGTTCTGCATTCCCACGAGAGTAAGTTGTATAACAGGCCAGAACACCCCTCGGGTTTTACCTCTCTTCCCATGTGTCCACTTCCCTTTTGAGCTTCTCTACCATGTTAGGAGACAGCACAAAAGGCTCACCAGAGGCTGGGGCCATGCCCTTGAACTTCCCAATCCACAGAACCGTGAATTGTATAAATCTCGTCTTTATAAATTTCCTAGACTCAGGTGTTCTGTTAGAGCAACACACGATGAACCCAAGATGCCCCTCAGTGCATAAAAAAACTCTGAAGAGAGTCTCCCAAACGCTTCATTTATCACCAGATTTAACCTTTTGAGTGGCATCTGAGCCACTATATTATGCTTGTGGCAGACTAAAAAACGGCCACAGAAAACCAAAGTCCTTCCTCAGGAATGCATTTGTCATCTCTGCCACATGGGTGCTAAGTTTGGCCATGTGACTCATTTGTCAAAAAAAAAAAAAAAAAAGGGCAAGTGACGGTGACGTTTGTCACCTCTGACCAGAAGCTGTAGGAGCTGGTTTGCAGTTACCCATCTCTTTTTGTCCCTGTTACTTCAACTGGCAATGCTCCAGACTGAGGCTGCTTTATCAGCCTGGGTCCTGGATGAGTACAGGTATGTCCCAAATGTAGCATGCAACACACCCTAAATATTTGGGATATTCTCACCCTATAATATTTTTCACTGTTTATCTGAAATTCAAGTTTAATTTGGTGTCCTGTATTTTCTTTGGCTACTAATATTTGGAGATCTTCTGTTTTATCTGCATAACTCAATCCTACTTGACCAGTTAACTGTAACCCAATGAAGGGCATCTGTGTTAATCCGCAGATTAAGTATTAGTAAAACCACCAACATCATAATTTCAAGATTAGGAAAAAATAATTCTTCATTTTGTATGGAACCAGATAAAATACCCATATAGCTAAAGCAATTCTTAGTAATAAAAACAAAGCTGGGGGCATCACCCTACCAGACTTTAGGCTGCACTACAAGGCCATAGTGATCAAACCAGCATGGTATTGGCTCAAAAATAGAGACATAGACATCTGGAACTGAATAGAAAGCCATGGGGTGAAACTAATATCTTACAGCCACTTGATCCTTGATAAACCAAACATGGACATAGACTAGAGGAAAGACTCCCTATTCAACAAATGGTGCTGGGAAAACTGGATAGCCACATATAAGACTGAAACAGAACCCGCATCTTTCTTCACTCACTAAAATTGATTCAAGATGGATAAAAGATCTAAGTCTAAAGCATGAAACAATAAAAATGCTCTAAGATAGTGTGGGGAATTTAGTTGAAGGTATAGGACTGGTGAAACTCTTTTTGAAGTAGACTTCAGTGGCAACTGCAACAACAAAAATAAACAACTGAAACTTAATTAACCTGAAAAGCTAATGTACAGCTAAGGAGACAAAAACCAAAGCAAACAGACAACCATTAGATTGGGAAAGATATTTGCATATTATCAATTGGACAAAAGCTTGATAACTAGGATCCACAGAGAATTCAAATTAAGCAACATAAAAAGAGCCCACAATACCTTAAATTGCTGGGCAAGAGAGATGAATTGAACCTACTCTAAAGAAGACAGACGAATGGCTAAAAAAAATGAAAAAATGCTCATCATCCCTAATTATTAGAGAAACGCAAATCAAAACCACCCTCATATATCACTTAATTCTGGTGAGAATGGCCCACATCACAAAATCTGAAAACTGCAGATACTGGCATGGATGTGGAGAGAAGGGAACCGTTTTACACTGCTGGTGGAACTGCAAACTAATACAACCTTTTTAGAAGGAAGTATGGAGAATCTTCAAAGAACTCAAACTAGATCTCCCATTTGATCCTGCAATCCCATTACTGGGCATCTACCCAGAAGAAAAAAAATCATTTTATCATAAGGACATTCACACTGGACTGTTTATTGCTGCTCAATTTATAATTACCAAATTGTAGAAACAACCTAAATGCCCACCAATCCAGGAATGGATTAGCAAGCTGTAGTATACGTATACCATGGAATACTATTCAGCCACAAAAAAGATGGTGACGTTCCATCTTTTGCATTAACCTGGATGGAGGTGGAATGCATTCTTCTAAGTAAAGCATCACAAGAACGGAGAAGCAAGAATCCAATGTACTCAATTCTGATATGAGGACAACTGATGCTAGTACATGGCAGGGGGTGAGGGAATGGGGGAGCAGAGAGAGGGAAGGAGGGAGGGGGTGGCGAGTCGTGGTGTATGACACACCTCTTAGGGGCAGGACACAAAAATAAGAGGGAATTTTCCTAACAGATGCAAGCAGTGCAACCTAGTTCTCTGTACCCTCAATGAATCCCCAACAATAAAAAAAAAAAGTATTAGTAAAACCTAATGTTTCCCTTACTTTGCAAGTTAAAAAAGGATACAGTCTTCCTGCACCCCAAGAGATTTGTCTTTGGAGGCCTCTGTCCTGAGGTGTGGTCTATGTGTCAAGGTCATTAGAAGCTAGAAATCTCACTAAAAACGTAGACTCCTCAGAAATCGTGTCTTAGAATCTGGAGGTGGCTGGAGGAGCTGTTCTCTTAATAGGCAGTTGTAAAACAAATTACACTTCCATTGGTTTATGTCTGCAATTTGATGTTTTAGAAGGCTACCTGAGGACTTAGTTACTACTTCTGGCTTTGCTACTAGCTTAGCATGATGTTCAACAAGTCCATCCTATTCTCTTCTCTTCTGGACTGCACTGTTCTTACCTAAAGAGGGAAGCAATTGGCTCAGATAATCTCAAATCTCTTTCAGCTCTAAGGGTCCAGGATCAAGAGTCAGAAATGCAGACCCTTCCAAGCAAAGTACATTAATCAGGCGGGTTAGGAGTTAGACACTAGGTCATGGAGGGGACTTTGGCAAACTGAAGAACAGTTCCTAAACAGTCCCTGGGTTTAGGAGGTTTTAGACTGTACAACCTAGCCCTAACCTAGTTTTAAACTCTAATTTAGAGGTTGGCATCCTCTACCAACCAAGCTGACTAGAAACTGTGAGTGCCCTAGGCAGCACCCCACCCACATCTGCCTTACGTGTAATTGCCTTACTGTCAATGTTTTTGGAAGGATTTTTAGTTTTGCTTTGGAAAATGCTGCATGCTACAACTAACTAAATTTGTGAATGCCTGGTTTTCTCTTACATCATCATGTATGTGTATGCTGGATTCTGCAAGCTAGGTTAAGTCTGATGTACAAATTGTTTTAGAATGGAACAAACTATACGTCAATACTAACTTCAATAATTAATGACATTGATGCTGCAATCTTTTGGAGCTACTTCATTAAACATTTTTAGCTTTGATTCTGCAAATTAAAAAAGAGCCAACGTTGTTTTTAATTTTTTTGAGACAGTCTCACTATGTCACCCTCGGTAGAGTGCCGTGGCACCACAGTTTGTAGAAACCTCAAACTCTTTGGCTTAAGCAATTCTCTTGCCTCAGCCTCCTAAGTAGCTGGAACTACAGGCGTCTGCCACAATCTCCTGCTATTTTGTAGTTGCAGTTGTCATTGTTGTTTAGCAGGCCCAGGCTGGATTCGAACCCACCAGCCACAGTGCATGTGACTGGCACCTTAACCACAGAGCAGCAGGCGCCATGCCCCAGCATCTTTTTTTTTTTTTTGGCCAGGCCTGGGTTTGAACCCACCACCTCCAGCATATGGGGCTGGCGCCCTACTCCTTTGAGTCACAGGCGCCGCCCAACCCAACATTGTTTTTAATGTCTCAAAATTTTGAAGTGCATTTTAAAATCCTGTCAGCCCAAGTCATGTTCCCTCTATTGCCTAAGGGCTGAAACAGTTCTGTGCCTGGTGCTGGTGATCAGACAGGACACCAGCTTTCAAGTCAGCAGAGACAAACAGGTAATTTTTCTAAAATGTAACAAGTGCAGCACAAAGTGATATAAGGGTTGGAACCAAGAAAGGGATCCTGAGGGAAAGCAGAAAAGTGGTGACAGGAGAATCTTATTACAGATGAATCTCAAGCGGTGGGTAGGAATAAACCAGGTGAGGAAAAGAAGGTATTCCAGGCAAAAAAAAAAAAAAAAAAAAGCACCAGCAAGTGGGGCTATATAACAAGGAGCATGCTGTTTATTCATTCATTCAACAACTATTTCTTAGTAGCCAGAGCATAGAGCACTGGGAGGCAGGTAAAGGTTTGAGAGTACTGCCTAGTTACAAGGCCAGGATAACTGTAGTGACTGAACAGCGCAGGCCACACTACATCCTGAGTTGGGGTTTTGAGGTGGGGGAAGAGGAAATGGGGACAGGCACAGTACAATATAAAAATGAACATAAATGTCCTAAAATTTGAAATTCTATAAGTAATGACCCATGTTTTCCCACAATCTATTTCAATTACATTAGAAACAATGATAGTAATTTTTAAAAACCCACCAGCATATAAAATGTTTGAATAGGGAAAAATAAAAATTAATAAGCTCTTAGAGCTAGAGGAATATGATATAAACTTTATGAAACCCAGATGTGCCCTGTTTCTCCAGCCCTCAGAGATCACCCTCCCTTACAAACTCAATTACAGCTCTCTAGTCCTAGCCCCATGGATGGCAGCTGGGGACCAAGGTCCTGCACAGGTTACCTCCACAAGCAGCCTCCAGTGTCCCCTGGTCCCCTCAGCCTGACAGCCTAGGCTCCATGAGCCTGTTGAGCTGTCTTTTTCCGTACTAAGTTCCTGGTTTGTTTTCATTCTTCTCTGCCTTTTTAAAGGCTGTTTCCAGCACATTTTCCCACTTAGCCTCAATAGGGGCCAGGCATTTCCCTCTGAAGAGGCACACTAAATACGTGAGACTTCAGAAAAGAATGACTGCTACCTCGGGAAATCCTTACAGAGGTGGAATTATACAATAAAACAACAGAATTGAAGGATTATCAGAAATAAGTTACATATGTATAAAAGATTAATAAAAATTATTTTGTTATAAAATAATGGGGAATCAGAAAGAAAAATATAGGAAAATAAACTTAAAGGAATAAATTTCAAATCACTTCATCCTACCTCTCAGAGATCTGTTTGTGTGCTTTTGTAGACACAAAGTAATAGAAATGTTTTTAAAATTAGGATCATAGGGCTCAGCACCCGTAGCACAGTGGCTACAGCACCAGCCACATATACCAAGGCTGGCGAGTTAGAACCCAGACCGGGCTAGCTAAACAACAACAACTACAACAAAAAATAGCCGGGCGTTGTCGCGAACACCTGTAGTCCCAGCTACTTGGGAGGCTGAGGCAGGAGAATCGCTTAAGTCCAAGAGTTTGAGGTTACTGTGAGCTGTGATGCTAGGGTACTCCACCAAGGGCGACATAGTGAGACTCCGTCTCAAATAAACAGATAAAATTAGGATCATATTGCACACTGGCTTTTAAAAATTTTGATCATTTAACTAATAAGGTAATAGTTGCACGACATTTCTTTATTATGTACTAACAAGAGATTTAACCATCCTCCTAGTGCTGTAAGTTGTGTTCATCTTTTTACTGTAACAATGCATAACTTGTAAAACACAAAAATAATTATTGCAAAACAAAAATAATCAAAATCAATACTTGAAGTAAATGTCTACAAAATATGCTACTATATCAAATTCATTGCTAAACTCAATTCATAAAAATGTTAAATTTAAACAATTCATAAATTGAGCTTGTTCATAATCACAGCATGAACTCAACGGTGATTGATCAGAGTCAAATGTAAATTACAAATTGAGATAGTCAAACTGCAAAGGCAAAATTAATTTTTAAAAAAACTTTCCATTATCTTATTGCAAAACAAAACAAACGCTTGCAACACACACAAATAATTGTGAGAAATGTGGCTGCGTTTACATCTTCGCTATGACATCGTGTGGCGGAGTCTGACGGCGAGAGCGGAGACCGAACCTTCAAAGGTTTAAAAGGGTCGCGGCTGTTTCTCCAGCTCCTCGCTACGCAGAACGCCGGCACCACCTCCCGGAGCTGGAGCGACGCCGGCCCATCCCAGACCTGCAGCAGCAGAACCTGCACGTTGACAGGACCCCCAGATGCGTCTCTCGCGCTAACGTCTGAGAAGCCCGGGACCACCTGGAATGCGCTGCGCTCGATCCCCGGGAGCACCAAGGCGGCACACTCCGGTGGAGGTGCTGCCCGCTGGGAAATCCGTTGATTGCACGGACGCGGGGGCCCCTCCCTGCGAAGGCCCGGCGCCCCCGCACGCAGGACTGGGGGGCACGCGGGCACTGTGATGCAGGGAGAGGCCGCGGGTCAGAGACCCCGGGCTGCCCCCCACTCGGGCACGCCTTTCCCCTCCCGGCCTCAGGGTGCCTGTTGGTAAAACGAGGGGCCACCGGAGGCTGTTAAAGTAGGAGCACCCACCCTTCGCAAATTCGTGTAACCAGGGCGTCGTAGGACGCGAACAGCACCATCTCCACTCCCGAGCGCGACTTTCAGCCCCAAGCCCGAATCCCAAGAACTGTGCGCCAACAAAGACCGGCCGTGCGAAGGGGGTGGAGCCTGGGACCAGGTAACGCGATAAGTGGTCTCCCGAAGACGGCCTGACAGGCGCAGGCGCAGACGCACTACAGCTCCGCCCCCTCCGAGGCGGTACCCACAGTAGGAGGCGGGGTTTGAGCCTTTAGACAAACGTCGCGAGATTTAATCGTGCGTCGCGTCAACCTTTTCCTGTCAGAGACCGGAAGTGCTGTGTGCGGGGAGCGTCTAGCGCTTGCTGGGTAGTATTGCAGCGCCCGGGCCTGGGTTGCTGTCGCGGCTCCGTAGGTCTGGCTTCTTCTCTCCTGCCCTGGATCGAAGTGATGGGGGACCCCAAGGAGGCCGGAGCCGAGGCTCCGCCGGCCGGGGCCGCTGCTCGGGGAGGGCTTAGCCTCCTGTCCCAGGGAGAGTCCGAGGAACCTTCTGCACAGGTGAGCCCTCCGCGGGGCGGGACCTGCCAGGGCTCCGGGAGCTGCGGGCCCGTTCCACCGAGGAGGAATGTCGCTATTCCCAGAAGGTTCTGGCGCCTTCTCCACACCTCCCTGACATCCCCAAAACAGGGCGTGGAAGTCCGTGTGCTTGTCTACAGGTATTCAGGTATTTACTTGCAAGTCATTCGTACCAAATGCAGTCCTGGTAACCGACAGGTGAGTTAGACAAGATCTGTGCTTTCAAGGAGGGTACGTGTAAACATGTGGTTCCAGGCAAAGCTAGAGGGAAGGGAGACGGTGCCAGGGAGGGACTCACTGAGAATGAGACTGAGCTAATTCTTGAAAGGTGCAAAGTGTTTGTGTGGTCGAAAAGGGACTTTGTAAGAGTTATGAATATCGAACCCAGACGCGGAATTCTTTGCAAGTGTGCAAGTGCGGGCTGTGAGGAATTCCCTCCCTCCCCGTGCCTTGCTGTGAAGTTAGAGGTGCAGAAAATTTGTATAATGAACTGATGAATCGATTACTGAGCATTCGCTTAAAAATAAGAAAGTCCCAGATACCATACCAGACTTTTGTATATGATGTTATTGAAATTAAAATACTTAAGTACTGAACAGAGGTTTAGCATGATACTATTGAGTCGCCTTGGTTTCTGCTTCTCCATTTATATAAGTTGAATAAAAAAGGCAGAATGGTTGGCCTGTTTTCTAACTGATGACTGTAATCATGCTCCTTGACTCATCTTTTTTCTTTGAAGTTATGTGAAAAACTGTTAAGCAAAGTGACAATTTATGCTCAAATTTATTAAGTGTTATTAGTAATATACAGCATATGTTCCTTGTGAAGCCTGGTGTGGTGGGCTCTTGTTTGCTTTTTACAAAGGGGAGATTTTCAGTCTAGTAGTGGTATTCATTAACGTTTCATTCAATATGTTAATTAGGGGTCAGCTTTATTTCTTGGAGGCAATGAAGTGAAGAGCCGTGCTGTGGTGAAATACTCTTCTGCACCTCCTCGAACAGCATTTGCACGCCTTGAAGAGAAGACAGACTTGAAACTCCCACCTGCCAACTGGTTACGAGAGAGTGCCAAATTAGGGCCAGCAGGAACTACCATTCTTGGCAACAGTAAGAAAAGCAAGCCGTTTTCAAGGTAAATATTAATTATTAATTGATGGCATTTTTACCTACTCCTTTATCCTGATTTAAAACTCTTAATACTTGCTTTTTTGGTTGAATTGGTAATGCACATTAACTTGCTGAGCTTTATCTTTCAAAAAAAGATCACATTTTTAACTTTCAAGGTCCTTTTTTCCTCTGATAATAGGTAATGTTGCAATATGGAGATATCAATTGCATATGCTTTTTTCAAGTCTACATCCTGCAGTTAACAAAGAGTTTTAATTGTGAAAGTTAAATCAGCCATTACTTTTTCACCAATTTGCATACCTTGTAATATATGAATATAAAGAATCAAGATGCACATGAAGAGGAGAACCCTTAACACTGCCTTATGGGTCCTGTGAAGTTTTGCATTAAGTGGTGATGGATTTCTGGTCTGAAAAAGCCCAGTGTAAAAATGCAGCGTGTGTGTGGCCTATACCCTTGACTTTGACACTGGGAATTCTGCTGGTAGTATTTAAAGTTGAGAAGTACCCTGGGGTCTTCCAGAGAAAAATGTACTAACATCCATATTTTCGTATGGCATTTAATGTATAGGTTTCTCTTTTTATCTCTCTTAGTGATTCAGTCTAAAATATTTCCATGTATATGGAAAGAGTCACAAGCACCTTAATATCTTACAAGCTAGTAGTTTGGAAATTATTCTAAGGCCTCAGAAGGCAAAAGGTATATTTGTAAAATGTTGTTTATGGTATTATTTATACCAGCAAAAAGTTGAAAATGACCCAAGTATTTCCTTTTAAAAGAAAAACTTAATAAATTATGATGTCAACACAATTAAATGTTATGACGTTATTTAAAGGATAATTGATTGTGTACAATTAATTACACTTAATTGTTAAGTTTTTTTGTTGTTGTTTGTTTTTTTTGAGACAGTCTCACTGTGTTACCCTTGGTAGAGTGCCGTGGCGTCACAGCTCAAGCAACCGCCAACTCTTGGGCTTAAGCAATTCTGTTGCCTCATCCTCCCAAGTAGCTGGGACTACAGGTGCCTGCCACAATGCTGGGCTATTTTTTGTTGCAGTTGTCGTGGTTTAGCTGGTCTGGGCTAAGTTCGAACCCACCAGCCTTGGTGTATGTGGCTGGTGCCATAACCACTGTGCTACAGGCGTGGAACCAAGTGTTAAGTATTTTATATGTTTGTCTCATCTAATTGTCACAACCACCATTTGAGTTAAGGCCTTAACTATTTTTGCACATGAGAAAAGCTGGAAAAGTTAAATAACTTGCCTAGTACTCATGGTAAATCATGAGAACGTACTTTGAAGTTAGTTGTCCTCGTTGAATATCCTCACTTCTACTTAACTAGAAATGGTTGGTACCAGCTACCTTTCAGGCATGAAGACTATCGATGCACCTCATGTGGTATCTGGCATGAGTTGGGTGCTCAGTTAACTTTTATTTTTTTCCTTTCCCCCTTGTGGCGGAATTGTTATCAGGTGCATTTTTTCATGTCTTTTCTTTAAAAGAGAAATAGTATGTATCACTAAGAATGTAATCCCAGAAAGTAAAATCTTGAGAAATTTTTTCTCATCTCCATACTTAAAAAAGCTAAAATTTGATAGTAATTATTTTCTCTTAAAGATGTTTTGGGTTTCGTGATAATAAAAATAAAAACAATTGTTAAGTATTTTTAATATGTTTCATACTACAGCGGAACTTTGTAAGTTGACCACACAAGGGACTATAACAAACTGGTCAACATATGGAGTACATGTAGTGCATGTCTGTTTTGTGAAAATTAGGTCAACTTAAGGAGGTGGCCAACTCTCAAGCTGTCGCCCTGGGTAGAGTGCCATGGTGTCATAGCAACCTCCAACTCATAGCAACCTCCAACTCGGGCTCAAGCGATCCTCTTGCCTCAGTTTTTTTATTTTTATTTTTAGTAGAGATGGGATCTTGCTTTTGCTCAGGCTGGTCTCAAACTTGTGAGCTCAAGCAGTCCACTCACCTCAGCCTCCCAGAGTGCTGTGATTATAGGCGTGAGCCACCGTGCCTGGCATATAATTGCTTCTAATAATTGTTACTATGTTATCAGTTCTAAATGTCATTGAGTTTAAGATTGACCATTATGTTATGAACTACTAAGTAGGAAAAGCTAGCCAACTGTAATGGTGATACATATCACCTGATATCAGAGATGTTAAAATGTGGAAAATGTGTTTTTAAAAGTAATGAAATATAGTATTCTATTATTAACATCTACTTGTGTGATTATTACCTTTTAACTTGTGGCCTTTTTTCCTTTTGATAGCTTTGGCATGGCATACGAGTTTATTGATTCAGTAGGCAATGATGTGGATGTTGTTTCTGACTCTGAAGTAAGTGTTAGTTATTGCTCAGTGTAAACTTGAGAATGTTTTATGCTAAATGTTGTATCATTTTCTGTTCTCTTTTTTTTTTATCTTTTATTTTTAGACAGAGTCTCACTCTGTCATCCTAAGTAGAGTGCTGTGGCATCATCATAGCTCACAGCAACCTCAAACTCTTGGGATCCTATTGCCTCAGCCAGCCTGTAGCTGGGACCACAGGTGCTGGCCATTACACCCAGGTAGTTTTTCTGTTTCTAGTAATGACAGGTCTCTCTCTTGCTCAGGCTGTTCTGGAACTCCTTAGCTCAAGTAATTCACGCAAGTTGATTTTCCAGAGTGCAAGGATTATAGGAGTGAGCTCCTTCACTGGGACTGTTTTACAGTCTTGACAAATTATTGATGAAATAAGATAAAGCCATCAGATTTTTTAAATATCTTTTTTATTTATTAAAGTATCACTATTTACACATCTTTTCTTCAAAAGAGGAAAGACCAACTTTCAAAACACTGGCAGTGGTGATAATATTAATATGGTGATCTTATGGTGATACTAATATGGTGATAATATTAATGGTTGTGTTCTAATACTAGTAATTGAAATTGATTATGATGTTTGGGATTATTCTGTATATTGTTCCAGTTGAGAATTATAAATGATCTTACTACCAAAGTCTATTGATCTTTAGTTAGCAGTTTTTATCTGATATACTAAAAGCCTAGTGTGACCTGTACACCTTTAACTTTAAGAAATACTTTCGCCAAGTGTGGTGGCTCATGCCTGGAATCCTAGCACTTTGAGAGGTCAAGGTGGGTAGATTGCCCTGAGGTCACAGATTTAAAATCAGCCTGAGCAAGTGCGAGACTCTGTCTCTGAAAATAGCCGGGCGTTGTGATGGGTGCCTGTAATCCCAGCTACTTAAGAGGCTGAGATAAGAGACTAGCTTGAGTCCAAGAGTTTGGGGTTGCTGTGAGTTTTGACACCACAGAACTCTACAGAGGGCAACATAATAAGACTGTCTCCAAAAAAGAAAGAGAGAGAGAGAGAGAGAGAGAGAAAGAAAGAAAGAAATTCTATCATATAAAAATAAATCTTTGACCATCATTTACAGTAGCATAGTATGACTCATAAAGTGTGCATAATTCTGGTTTTAAAGCTCTGTCTTCCCATGTGTTTGCATGTAGTCTTTTGTATAAAGTACAGTTCATATAACCTTAAGGAAATAAGTTGTCTTAATAGATTAAAGTGTGAAATATTCTATATCAGACTATAATAGTGTTTCTAAACTATTACTTTCTCTAATATTTTTTAAGAACATTAAAAAGCTCCTGAAGATTCCCTACAGCAAGTCCCACGTGAGCATGGCAGTGCACCGCATAGGAAGGACTCTTCTACTGGACGAGCTGGACATTCAGGAGCTCTTTATGAGATCGTCTCAGGTATTCTAACTGTTTAAGAGCATTAGAAATGCTGGGCCTTTTTGCATTAGAAAAAGGCCCAAGTGGAAATATAGTTGAGTACTTCAGCAGTCAAGAAATGTGAAGTTTCACTGATAATAGAAAAGCTGTAATAGAGAAAAACAGAAGAGAGAATAGGAAAGCAAATCATTTTATTGATACCAACTGCCAGGATTCTTTTCTATAAAGAAAAAGATGAAGCCAGTGAAGAAAGTTGTGAAAAATCAGTGAAATGTAAAAGATTAAATTTTCAAAAAATCCTATGTCTCTATTTAAAAGATTCTTACAAAACATGGCACCAAGGAAAGTGAAAAATATGTGGGGCCGCGGTGTGATCCACCTCTTGGGGGTTAGAGGGACTTCACCCAGGAAATGCAAGCAGGGTAACCTGGCTCACTGTCCCTCAGTGATTACCTAACAATAAAAGAAAAAAAAGTGAAAAATCGGAAAAGCTGTTCTCGTGAGTGAATATGCTCATGCACCACATAAAAACATTTGATCATTGGTGGACCACATACATAGCACTGGTCCCACAAGCTTATAATACTGTTGTTTTATTGTACCTTTTCTGTGTTTAGATGTGTTTGAGTACATAAATACCTTTGTGTTACAAGTGCTTCCAGTGATGAGTACAGTATTATGCTGTACAGGCTTATAGCCTGGGAGCAATAGGCTATACCGTACAGGCTACGTTTGTAGCAGACTGTATGCCATCTAGGTTTGCATAAATGCCCTCTGTGATTCTCATACAATGATGAAATCACCTAATGGTGTGTTTCTCAGGATGTACCACTGTGGTTATTAGAATTTATTCTCTTAAAGCCTAATTGCTCAAACTATATACTGGTATATGACTATTTTCTGCCCACGTGTTGAAGCTGTATATTTTTGGAAAATAGAATAACAGTGTTGTAGCTTCTCAAGCTTTCCATTTCTTTACTTACCTTTTCACAGACTGGTAATAAACAGTTCATGAGCTTGCTGGTCCCAATAAGTTATAGTGATTTAAATTGACATTTAAAATACCATTGCTTCTTGGCTTTTTGGCTAAGATTAAGTGTAAAATGAAGACCATAGTTTAGTATATGTGTGTGTGCTAGTAAGTTCTTGGGGTGTAATCCTGAGAAAAGGCCTAGTCCTTAGAAGTTTAGTTTGGGGATTATACATGCATAAAAAGATAATTTCAATACAGCTTGCCAAGTGGCGCTTCCTCCAGCTATGAAAGAAAATGTTACAGGGAAGGATCACTCCAGGTATGGAAGGAAATGTTACAGAGGAGATTACCTCTCTTGGCCTGGCTTAGGAAGAGGTGGAAGATTGGGGTTTCTTAAGAGAGATGGTGTGAATTGAGTCCAGAAAGATAAATGTTTTATGAGTATGTGTATGAAATAGGATACAAAAAATAGAGTATTTTCTGTAAAAGAATAATAGGTACTTTTTAAAAAATTGTATACATGTCATTTATTTAATAATTTCTTATTATTCAGACTGGCGATTGGACCTGGTTGAAAGAGTTTTATCAAAGACTAATTGATCAGAAGTGGCAGAGGAAGAAAAAGAGCAAAGAACACTGGTATCAGAAGGCTATTCTTTCCAAGTTTTTATATTACAGGTACTTGGCTACTTATTTAAGAAGAAAAATGAAATTCAAATCTAAAATTTAATTTGAAGCCAGTAAAACTAAGTAAGTTTTACAACTGTGGTATTATTAACATCTCCTCATTGCTCATATTCATAACATTTGCTTATATTCCTAAATTATAACACATAAACTTGGTTACATAATCTGGTTTTTATAAATTGTACATAGTTACCTAAAGTTTAACTTTAATAACAATGTGATTCCCCTCCCCCCTTCCCAATTGGGCCAGTATCAACGGTGATGGAGCCGCTCAGCCTGTCCCATCTGCTGCAGAACGGCAGGAACCGTCCAGTTCGGGTCAGACGAGTGGCTCGGAAGGGTCTTCTTGGCCTGCCCCCTTTGAAATGCCTTCCTCAGTTTCTGAAGATCCCAGTGCTTCCAGTCAGGTTAGTCAGTGAAATGCCAGTTCGGTGAACTCATTTAGGAAGACAAAAGCAATTACCTTGTTTAAAAAATACATAAAGGGGAATAAGAAATATTCTATTAATTGATGTCTCCCAATTAGGAAAAAAAATTTTTTTAATTTTCACAACAGAATTTTCAAGAGCTATTATAAATGCCTAGATCAGGTTTTTTAATTAAATAATTCAAAATATTTTGAAGTAGCTTACTGACATGTTTACCAATACTGTCTCTTTTAAGTTGTAAGAATACTATGTAATACAGTGATATAGCATATTTTTAACTTTAGATGTGTACTACCTATTAAATATTGAGACTCATAGGCTTGTTCATAAATTAAGGAGTGACCTTTTCACCTTAACTTTTAGTCAAATTGTTAGGCCTAAGATATTCCTTACGATTTTTCTGGAGGAAGTTTCTTAGACTTGATCTACATACATGTCATGAAACTTTCAGAAAGGAAAAGAGAGTGAACTGTGTTGTCAGTTTTGTCTCTCTAGTTCTTTCTTATTGCTTGTTTCTTTATTTCTGTCCCTATTATGTGTGTCAAAGAATAAAATAAAGCCATAGATATAAATTGTGACATTTGTTTTCAGGGAAATATATTGATAAATATAAGATCTGTAACTTGATAAATCGTTTTTTTCCTTTTCCTGGATGTTTCTACATATTGAACGTTATTCAGTCAGATTGTTTTAGTCTTCATAAATTATAGGGTTGCAGGACACAAATACATTTAACTTGACTTTCATTTTTAGTAGGTTTTAAAACAGGGAATATTTACCATAAAACTACATAATGAATTTAAATTTTTTCCAAAAGTGAGTAAACTATAATAAAAAAAGGTAATTAACATGTAAGTCACATAGTGGTAAACACCAAGAATGTGGCGGTGCTCTGAGATTAACAAGGGGCATGGTGGGTACTAAGTGGTAGCCATGGCCCATGTCGTGACTTGAGTGATGGTTATGTGGGTAATTTGCTCTGTAATTGGTATACTGTACTTGTTTTATGCAGTTCCCTGTGTGTGACTATTTTTAGGATTTTTAAGGATTTTTAAAAATTTATTTAGTATTCCCTGTTTTCAAATAAACGTATCCTTAGAAAAAGACCACATTGTAGGTTTATTGTCCTCTTATTACCCAACTCACCCTTCTACCAGCATTATCATCCTGTCCTGACTTTGTTCAGGTGTTACTACGAAAAGTTGTGGAAACTTGCGTATCTGTAGGCTTGCATGTGGAGGAAGCAATCTGGCATTTATTTAATACCTCTTAAGCCAGTGACTTTGATGTGTGTGTTTTTATAAATTTTGTTTTATCCTTGGAACTGCACATGTAGTAGGTGTTGATGGAATTGTTTTACAAGTAAGTAAACTAAAGCTCATAAAAAGCAAATGTTTTGCCATAGTCAAATAGCTAGTAAAATCCAAAGAGAGGTTTAAACTCTGATCTTTCTGTCTTTGGAAGCCTGTTCTCACAGCTGTGTCCACTCTGTTCATGTACCCACACGCAGTTAGGAGGCCCCATAACAGACCATCTCAGCAATGGCACGCCCCTGAGCAGTCTGGCCCTGCCAGAAAAGTCTTGTGCAGAGTATTTTTCTTACATGTTATGTTACCTGAATGTTAGCATTTATAGTTTTTTTATGTTTCCAAGCTATCACCTTGTGAATTCTTTTTCCTCGAGCTAAAACGTTAGTTTGAAGCCTTTGTTAAGCAATAATAGATGTTAAATAGGTGTCTGTGGTATGGCTTTGGTGCCAAACCTTTATTGAGAACCTTGTAACCTAGAGCCCAAACTACCAGGCAAATTATATTTTAGGAATCCGTCCGTAAGTTGATCAATTGTCTGCATAAACAAGTAAAGAAGAGTTTAAAGTTCTCTTAGGACTTTTGGGAGAGAAGACAAGCTGTAAATGCTGGTACTCTCCTGTGCTTGCAATCATGCGCCCCTTCTAGGCAGGTGCTGAGCCTGTCGGTGTACACACAGACAAGAAGACAAAATTTTATGGAGTAAGCAACATGTACAAATGTCCATCTTGGGGTCTGTTGGGGTGCTGACATCTAAGGTTTAAAGTAGTGGTTTTTTTTTTTTTTTGCATGTTTTGGCTGGGGCCAGGTTTGAACCTGGTATATAGGGCCGGCACCCTACTCCTTGAGCCACAGGTGCCACCCTAAAGTAGTGTTTCTTAATAGCTGTACTACTGTCCTACTGGTTGGAAAAATGAGTGGTGGACCGAATTTGCCCAATGTCAGAGGGCTCACTTCCTGTTTTCCAAAATGTATTCCACAGTATATCTTCAGAACAAAAGGTGTTCTGAGATTAAATAAATTTGAGAAACATTGGATTGTCTTTAATGGCAATAAACATTGTTACTCTTTAGAAGCAAGTTGGCAGGCAGCATTTTTCAAACCTGCCTTTGGGAAATTTTTACTGAGTATCCCAGGAGCTTAGTGTTCCATGAAACACCCATGAGGAAATAGTGAACTGGAGACTGTTAAGATAATGAGCGTCCCACACTGTGGATGAGGTTTCTTAGGAAGTTTTAAATTCAGTTAGAGATGGGGTTGAAAGAGCAGTAATAACCACATTTGCCAAAAAAAAAAAAAAGAAAGAAAGAAAAGAAAAGCTTTGAAAACAGGATAATCTTTAATCTTTCTCATCTGAGTAACATCTGAATGTGATTAGCTTATTCAAGTAGCTGTGATAAAAGATGAAACAAACCACCCCAGTGATGAGTGTTGTGATTTGTATTAGTTTTAATTCATGTAGGTAGATTTGAGGTGTGCGTTTTGAACATTCGAGTGATAAGCTTTAAAAAAGTAGGTCAATTTTAAGTTACGACAGCAGAATCATTCCTTATCCTTGCACTTTTCACAGGGAAGTGAGCCTCTTGAACCCTCATACATAGTGGGGCATGTGGCCTCAGCACCCAAAGAACAAAACCTGACTACTTTATTCAATGACGGGGAGAACAGTCAGGTATGCTTTCTGTGATGTCCCAGTGGAGACAGCTAATCCCCAGTCTGCCTCATTTAAAAATTAGTCTGAGTTGGAGTGGATAGGGGAAAAAATCCACTTGATGCTAAAATTGCTTTCTAGACATCTCTGTGATCTTATAGCTCTGGGACTTTGTTTCCTTTGTCTTTTCTTTTTTCTAGTCGTTCTGTGGATCATGGGGGGGCGGTGTGTGTGGATACTATGGACCTTCTATTTGTTATAATCTTCCTATTTTAAATCAAAGGGCCTTAAAAATGATTTTGTTCGGAATATTCTATGGACGTTTGAAGATATCCATATGCTGGTTGGCTCCAACATGCCTATATTTGGAGGAGGGCGATATCCAGCAGTCAGCTTACGCCTCAGGTAAACCAGCATTGGACCGTTCTATAGCTGTGGTATCTATATTCTTCCTTTAGAATCAGTGTTCTGTCTGCTTTCCCTTATTTATTTGGGCATCCTCTTCTTTCTTTAGGTGTTTTTCACTTCCCTCCCTCTGCCAGTTGAAATGACCCCAATAAGGAAGTAGCTACTTTCAGCCAATGTGAAAGTTCTGTAGCTAGGTCTTCATCATAGACCTTCCTGAATGGAGCCAGAGGTCCATGAGACTGGCCTACTCTTATATCTAGATCTGTATAGTCTGTAAGAGTTTAATTAGCTTTCTGTTAAATGAGTGTTTTTCTTAATGCTGCACATGTGTTTGTTCACGTTAGCCAGTGTGAATTCTCACTTACGCATTATCGTGTCTGGAGATAGGTCTCTTCAGGTCGTGTGAAGAGCAGGCAGTCGGCTTATGGTCATCTCCTATCATTGTTCCTTCTGTTCTTACTGAAAACTTGATGATACCAGTTAGAAACACAGAGCTTTTGGAAAGATGTTAAATGTAACACAACCTCTAAGCTCATATGCATATCTCCTCAGAAAACAAATCATATGACATTTTCTTAAAATACTTAAATGGGGAAATAAGTCTCAGATGATCTATTTCCGGAACATCTTAATCAAACCAAATAACGCTATAAATGCATATTTTTTTAGGGATAACAACAAACCAATTAATGTGTTAACTGGAATTGACTATTGGTTGGACAACTTGATTTGCAATGTACCAGAGCTTGTGATGTGTTTTCACGTAAATGGAATTGTACAGGTAAGATACAGTGTAACTTTTCCAGTAATCTCTCAAATGTAAATTGGTACAGAGCGTATCTCACTAAAGTTTTTAAGGCTCTTAAATACTAATGTGTATTTTTGGCAGGGAAAATAGCTGTGAATAAACTGAATTTTGAGTGTTTTCACATTTAAGTTGGTTATATCAGAATTCTAGATAGTATAGGAGTATAACTTCACAGGTAATTTGTGGGAAGATTGTAAATACACTAAAATGTATGTTTGTAGTCATAGAACTCTAATTTTAAGGCCAACCACATGCAGTGATTAACTGGAAGTATCTGTACAGTGGAGGTGTTTCTTCTTTACACAAATATCTGCTCAGTATATGCAGTTTTAGGGGAAGGCCACAGGGAAAGATGGATGAGGTAGATAGCTTGTATAGGAAATTCTTAGCACATTCTGTTTAGGAGGCACTTTGTCCCCATTGTAAATACTGGGGAAAATAATAAATTTGGTCTCAGAAAGATGGACACTAATGGGAAATGATGTGCAGAGAAGTGGTGGAAATAGTAGCTAAGTACTAATACTGATGCATTAATACTCTTCTGTGAAATTTGGATACAGTCAAGAGTCCACACTCAAAGGTCCTAATACTAAGTGAAACTAATCACTTCTCTTTTGGTCTAGAAAAAAGACTTAAGGGAAAAGGTGACATTTTAAGTGGATCTTAAATCACAGCTAGCATCTCAAAATATAAGAGCTATAGTTTTAAAAATTAGTGTAAATAAAGGGATTGATAATAAATCCGTTTAGGGAATACATGATTTTATGTAGCAGAGTTGTTGGAAATAATGTTGGGAAATACCATGGCCAATTAGAGGAAAGTCTTGAATGCTGAGCTGGGCTTTGGTCTTGGTTCAGTTGGTGATCTGGAACCAGTGAAGGTTTCACATCTGGATGATGCACATGTCGTGTTGGAATATTAATATGGGGGTAGCATGTAGGACAGACAAGGAGGACGTGGAGATAAGACTGGGCAGGCATTGTGCCACTCCAAACAATATGATGTGCTCATACTACAGAGGAAATACTCCGAATCAACAGTTATCATCATAGCTAGCATTTACTAAGTGTTTATTTTTTTCCACTTTGCTAAGTGCTTTACTGTGCATTGCCTTAAATCTTGTAGCTACCTCATATGCTGTCATTCCCATTTGATGGAGAGGGAAACAAGATCAAGGAGCTCAAGTGAGTTGCCCAGGGTTACTGTGCTAGGAAGTGGTGGTGCCAGTCTTTGAGCCTGTTTGGTTGAGGCCGTGCTTTTAGCCATTGTACTTCACCCCAGTGATCATTAACATGGAGTATGCACCACAATCACTTGTGGCCCATTAACATTGCTGACTGATCACAAGTTATTCAGTAACATGACTCGTTTCTACATGAACTTGCCAGTCAACAATGTGTTAAAATATGCACTTGCCTGGGCCCCAGTCTTCCCATGATTGGTAGGATCTGTGCATCTATCTTTGTAGAAAGCCTCTGTTCTCATTTCCGGCATTTACCACTATTAAACCATCTGCCTAAATGGCAGCATCTACTGAGAGATTAGGTGGGAGTTGAGGGCAGGAAAGAAGGGCAAGTAAAACATCAGTGAAAAGGGAGGAGTCAAAGGGAATTCTAGGATCCTGGAACAGGAATAATGGTGGTAGCATTTGCTGAGATAAAGACATTGAGTTCATTTAGGCCAGGAACATGTTTTTGTTACATGTTCAGTTTGAAGAAAGCTCACTGGGGTGGGGAACCTGTGGCCTTGGAGCCACATATGGCCTTCTGGATCTTTGAGTGTGGACTCTTGACTGTATCCAAACTTCACGGAACAGTAAAGGGATTTGTTCTGTGCAGTTTAGATTTGGTGTAGGAATCTAGAGGGCCATCTACTTCTACCCCCAAGAGGGGCATTCAAAGGAAGAGAAAAGGAGAACCAGAGTAGCGCAGTTTAAAATAAAGGAAAGCAGTGTTTTAAGGAAGGAAATAGTCTACATTGGGGACTGTAATGAATCGAGAAGGATGAAAACCAGCCTTAGTGTTTCCTCTTATGTTCTGAGTGATTGGGAGTTTTTAGTCTTTTTTTTTTTTTTAGAGACAGAGTCTCACTTTATCGCTCTCAGTAGAGTGCTGTGGCAACACAGCTCAAAGCAACCTCCAGTTCCTGGGCTTAGGCGATTCTCTGACCTCAACCTCCCGAGTAGCTGGGACTACAGGCGCTCAGCACAATGCCAGGCTGTTTTTTGTGGCAGTTTGGCTGGGGCCAAGTTTGAGCCCGCCACCCTTGGTATATGGAGCCAATGCCCTACCCTCTGAGCTACAGGCACTGCCTCGGGAGTTTTTAGTCTTTACAGCACTTAAGTAAATGTGGTAAGAGGTGTTTCAGGAAGTCTGGACAGCAGAAGACAAGCTAGAGAAAAGAATGGAGGCACTTTTAAAATAGTGGTAGTAATGCCCATGCACCTTTGAATCTTACCGTCACTTCCACGCCCCTGTACTCCATTCCTGTAAAGGAATAGAGTCTAAAGTTCTAGTCTAGGTCACTGGCCCCATATGCTGGAGGTGGCGGGTTCAAACCCAGCCCCAGCCAAAAAAAAATAAAATTGTAGTCTAGGGAAAGGAAAGGCCAGATTAGGAATTAAGTTCACAAACTCATCCCAGCAAATGTGCTGCATACCTCATTGCTGAATATCACTGGAGTCACTTTCAAAGTACTCCCCGGGAGAAGCTGTCCATCTATCCTCTAGTCCACCCTTGATTTGTGTACCTCTCTTCTGGAATGACCATCAGAACTGTCATTGGATGGCACACAAACGCACACATCAGCAATCATGAACACCATTTATGAGCAAGACACATGTCAGCACAAACACAGCTGTGAGGCACTGATACACGAAGGTTATGAAACCTTACTGAGTTGCTTGTGTGGTGCCAACATAAGCACACAGTGGCAAGATTGTGAACTTAATGATCACACCCGGTATGATAACACCTGTTAATGGTCATTCCATAAGAGAGTTCCAAAATTGCTTTGATTGAAGGGTGGACGAGGCACTGGCATGAGTGCATGGCCTCCCGAGGGAGGTATCTGACTATGGTGATACTCAGCAATGAGTATAGAGCGCTTTTTCTAAGATGATGAGTTTGTGAACTTTATTGTCAGGTCTCATAGTTTTAAAAGGTTTACTGGGTAAAATCTACCAACATTTGCCATCTTCCCAATTGAAACCATTAGGGTAGGATAGAAGGTAGTATTTGGTACAGTTTGTTCCATGTTAGAACAAAAATATGATGCCTAAATCTGAAGTTGTAAATCCGGCAGTGAGGCTCCCCTGAGATTAGTCCAGTAGTAAACTGCTATTGCTGATGGGGGTGGATCAAGTTCCTTTGGAATACTGCAGCAGGAAAAAGGTTGAAAACCACTGGTTTGAAGTTTTTCTTTCTTTCTTTTTTTTTTTTTTGTAGAGACAGAGTCTCACTTTATCGCCCTGGGTAGAGTGCCGTGGCGTCACACTGCTCACAGCAACCTCCAGCTCTTGGGCTTAAGCAATTCTCTTGCCTCAGCCTCCCTAGTAGCTGGGAC